>JASDQU010103393.1:80687-95695 GCA_032191745.1 Picea mariana | reverse complement strand
AAACTCTCCCGGAGTGACGTAATTTTCTTACATCACTTGTTGACATGGCATGAGTCAATTTCCTCTTGACAATTGTCATAATATTATTATGCCATGTGTCTTTTTTGGCATGGTCTTCCATGCATCCTTGCTGATGAGGTTCATTGATGTGGATCTCCCACACGTTCTTGCTAACATGGTCTACTGATCAACAACCCTGATCCAACTTTCCTCATTATGTCCTCCAAATTCTATGGTCATTATTCACTTCATAATCTGGGCTCCGGGTATTTCAAATCTCAAACTGACGGAGCATAAGTTCCTCACATCTTTAAACCCAAAGTGAATTATGTTCATTGATCAGGTTCTTTATATCAATAGTTCGATCTATTCTGTGATGCATCTCTTGTAGCTTTATCTTATCCTTCCACTAGAATGATCCAATGGCTGACAGAAGTTCACATGAATGAGATCTCAGATCTTACCTCACTTATCCTATCCTTTCACTCAAAAATGATCCGACAGATTGATGAGAAATCGGGTTTGATCTGACGACTGATGGGTATTTCGATATTCAAACTCTCAGCCTTTTTACCTCACTTATCCCATCCTTCCACTAAAAATGTGATCCAATGGTCGTGAATATTCTCGAAGAAGATCCATGATCGAGGATGATTTCAGAAACATAACTTACGAGTGATTTAACTCATCACCCAAACTTTGCAATTGGAGGTTGTGCATTGTTGGTGAGTTAACCACAATTGTCAATCTTTGAAGCCATAATATCAGACAGTCCTGACTAATTGCAGTATTGGAACTAGCATGATATTTAATTCTCCTTTCAATCTCCATAATTCATCCCTATTGTTGATCTGGCGATTGTGCATCCAACGATCATGATTTAACCTATATTAATCTCATTGTTTGTTAGATCAACCACGGTCGTAGATATTTGGAGCTATGAGATCTGACGATCTAATCCAATTGCGGGATTGGAACTAGAAATTCTTTTAATTCTCCTTATGATCTCTGCAATTTATCCCTATCGTTGATCTGACTTGCAGATATGATAGTCACAATCCTCCAATGATCCTCAATCCTATGGTCACTTAAATGACCATCATATGTTATATGAGAAAATCAACACCATCAATTTCCTATGCATTTGGTTGAATTCTTAATGTTTCCATCGATCCATAATTCTGCAAAGCGTTTCTTCCTTCTGAGCTTTGATAGTCATTCACTAACCTTCCTGATATTTTATCATAGGAACATTTTTTATCCTATCGTGATCAACAAAAATCATGAATTGCTTCAGCCTTTCTATGCATTTGCTAACGTAGTGCATTTTCCCTTTTGAGCTTTTGATCTTCATACTGTTCGCTCCTCTTTATGAGCTTACTCTTTTAATCTCTACATACTGTTTGAGATCTTCCACTAACTGATATACTTGTTGACATCAATGACAATCTCATCTGTGGTAATTCATCATTAACAACATATCATCATTGATTCATCACATCGACTGTTGACATCAATGACAATATATCCAACATGGTGTTGTTGAAGGGAGTTCGTTTTGGAACTCTATATAATATGCAAGGAATCACTATTAGTGATGGATGTAATAGTTCCATTGTTCCTGATATTGAAGTTGAAGAAGAAATAAATCCTACAGTATCTAAAGAAAAGGTTATGTTGTGGCATCAAAGACTGGGGCATATTGGAGACAAAGGTCTTCGACTAAACGATAAAGGTATGGTTGAAGGTATGTCTAGCTGCTCTTTAGATTTTTATTTCTGTGAAATTTTTTTATATGGAAAGCAGAATCAGGTAAGATTCCCCTCTAGTGCAACGAGAGAGAATGAATTTTATAGATAGTTCACACTGATGTTTTTGGACTTGTGTCAGTCCCATCATTAGTAAAATCTATGTACTATGTCTCATTTATAGATGAATTCTTGAGGAATACTTGGATATATTTCCTCGGGAATAAATATGAAGTCTTTGACAGGTTTAAAGAGTTTAAGGCTCTTGTTGAGAATCAAATAGAGAAAATAATTAAGGTGTTGAGGACAGATAATAGCAAAGAGTTCTATGGGAATGAATTTGAAGAATTCTGTAAGAAGTACATTATATAAAGGCATAAGACTACTCCATACACACATCAACAGAATGGAGTTGCATAAAGGATGAATAAGATGTTGATGGAAAAATAAAGGTGCATTCTCAGTGGTGTCAAATTAGGGAAAGAATTTTGGGTAGAGGTAGTGAGTACTGCATGTTACCTAGTCAATAGATCACCCTCATCAACGTTGGATGACAAGACTCCATAAGAGGTATGGACTGGTAAGGAACCTTCTCTCACACATCTTAAGGTATTTGGTCGTCATGCATATGTTCATGTTCCAAAGGAAAACATGAGTAAGATAGATAAGAAGTATAAAAAGTGTATCTTTATTGGATATAAAGATGGTCTCAAATGTTATAATATTTGGAACCCAAAAACTAAGAAGGTAGTGTATAGCCGAGATGTATTATTTAGAGAAATGAAGGATGTTGTTAAACAAGAAGTCCTACCAAATAAGGAAGAACTAGATAAAATAGATTTTGATTTAAAGGATGATGAATTAGACTCTACAGAAGAACAAGAATCAKAAGAAGAAGATCCTYATACTCTAGTATTGAGGAGATCGGTTCGAGAAAGAAGGCTACCGGAAAGATATACTCAATCTGATTTCCATTAAAAAAATTCTTTGTCTATTACTGATGATGATCCTAGAAATGTCAAGGAGGCAGTGGATTTAGAGGATGKAAATCTCTAGAAAAGGGCCATGGACAAAGAAATGACATMTTTGGATAAGAATGAGGCTTGGGATCTAGTGGAGCTGTCGACTGGAAGAAATCCCATTGGAAACAAATGGGTATTTAAAAAGAAGTTGAATGTACAAGGAAAAGTGGAGAAATAAAAGGTTTGGTTAGTAGCAAAGGSTTATTCCTAGGTTGAGGGAATTGATTTTGGTGAGATTTTTTCTCTTGTTGTCAAGTTAACCTCTATAAGATTTATTTTATATATTGTTGCTACATTTGATTTTGAAGTAGAACATATGGATGTGAAGACAACATTCCTACATGGGGATCTAGAAGAATAAATCTATATGAAGCAACCAGAAGGTTATGTTGTGAAGGGAAATAAGGAGTTGATATGCAAGATGAAAAAGCCCTTGTATGGTTTAAAACAATCACCAAGAATGTGGTATCAAAAATTTGATACTTATATGTTGGGACTTGGCTTCACAAGAAGCAAAGAGGATCATTCTGTGTAATTTAAATCAATTGGTGATAATTTTATTTATTTCGTCTTATATGTGGACAACATGTTGTTGATAGGAAACAACAAGGAGATTACCCAGGATGTGAAAACTCAATTGTCCTCTAAGTTTGACATGAAGGATCTCGATGCTTCAAATTTCGTTTTGGGCATGGAAATTAAAAGAGATCAGAAAAATAGGAAACTCTGTTTAAATCGGGGAAAATATGTTGAGACAATATTGTAGAGGTTTAATATGAAGGAATGTAAACTAGTCAAGGTTCCTATTCCTGTTGGCATAAAGTTATTTGCGGATCAGTGTCCCAAGACATAGGAAGAGGAGGAGGACATGTATCATGTTCCATATGCGAGTGTAGTTGGTAGTTTGATGTATGAAATGGTCTGTACTAGACCAAACATTTCACATGCAGTGGGAGTTTTAAGGAGGTATATGTCAAAACCAGGGAAGGAGCATTGGAAAACAGTAAAAAGGGTTTTTAGGTATTTGTGTGGCACTGATAGCTATGGATTCTGCTATGAAGGAATACTAGGATTGGACAGAGTGGTGGATATGCATGGATTTGTGGAGGCATACTGGGTTGGAGATCTAGATCGTAGGAGATCTACAAGTGGGTATGTGTTTAACCAGTTTGGAGGAGCAATAAGTTGGATGAGAAAAAGACAGGATGTAGTGGCACTTTCAACTATATAAGTTGAATACATAGTAGCCACTCATGTAAGTAAGGAAGCAATATGGTTACAAATATTTCATTTAGGTATTGGGTTGGTACAACAAGCTGTAAGGATAGATTGTGACAATCAGAGTGCAATTTTTCTGGCGAAGAACCTGACTTATCATTCAAAAAAAAATCATATTGATATTAAATATCACTTTGTGAGAGACATGATTGAAGAAAATAAAGTATTGATGATGAAGGTGGACACTTTGAATAATGTTGCATATTCATTAACAAAATTTGTTAGCATTGAGAAGTTCTCTTGGTGTAGAGGATCCATGAGAATTACTACCCTGGATTGTTAACTTTGTAACCCTATAACCCCCTATATGCAAAGAAAAAAACAAGTGGGAGAATGTTGGGTATGTGTTATATTCTTTGCACGAGTAAAAAAATTTCCACCTCGGGAAACAAGTCACATATTTAGGTGTTTTTTTGGCACATGGTTTTTTGTTGATGTTCTTCTATTTTTGGTTAAGAAATTTGGGCTATTGACTAATCCAGGTCATTGGGTTAGGGTTTTTGATGTTGTTGGATCCTACATGTATATTTTATTGTAAACAATGTATAATGATTAATGAATATTGAATATGCTGGTTTTCCCAGTTTGGGTTTCCAGGGGAAAAATCTTTGTGTAATGTTTGTATTTGCCTTTGTATCTTTTTTGTTTTTTTACTAAAAATCTGTTTGCAGTAAATGTTGTACAAGTTTAAAATATACAATTATACATGTGTGCATGCAAGGGGTAGTGCAATGTCAATGGGACCCAATGGTTGAAATCACAATCCCGCTTGAAAGGGACTATGGTATGTCGAGCTATGAAGGGATCTATTGTAGTTGTGTTGAACATAGGGGAGACTTCCATCCCATGTCCATGAATGATTGGAGTTGTACATGTGTAAGATACACCCACTAATTCTATTGACGACCTTTGTCTGACCCTCAGTTTGAGGGTGGAATGTGGTGGATTTGGTGAGCTTGTTGTCCAACAATGAATAGAGTCTGGACCATAATGTTCTGAGGAATTTTTTTTCTCTATACGATATGATGGTTTTTGGTATCTCGAAGTGTACCCACACCCATTCGAAGAAGATCTTGGCAGTGGCCTCAACTGTGATATTCTTCTTGCAAGTTGTTAGAATGACCATCTTAGAAAATCGATCAACCACCACAAAACACATTCATTTCCATTATTTTTTGAAGGAAGTCTCGACCTATATCCCATCAATATGGATTCCCATGGGCCATTGGGAGTAGGAATAGGGGTGTATAGGCTTTGATTCTTAGTGGTTGGTCTAGAAATGGAACAGGAAGTGTAGGACCTGATATAGTTGTTGATGTCATGTCGAAGTTTCAACCAATATAAATGCATCTGTAGTACTCCCATGATTTTTTCCATTAAAAACTTTCCTACCATCATACTATAGTCAGCTTCCCAAATAAGCTTCATAGGATCGCTTGAAGGAACACAGAGGTGGCCTAGATGGCATAACATTCCATCCTAAATATGAAATTCAGTGACATCCATGTATGTGCCCAACATCTGGTAAGTGCTAGAGAATTTAGGATCCCTCTTGTATAATTGGGGTGACTCAGATCCCTCATGGCCATGGGAGTGGAAAACCAAGGCTAAGGCTACAATAGGAAGTCAATTGAGGTAGTCAAAAAAAAAGATTGGTGTTCTTTGTCTTATATTTGATGTTGATATGGAACAGATGCAAGTATGAGGACCACTTATGATGGAAATCATTATGGAATTTTCCTCGTATCTTCATAAACTATAGAGACTTGTGATCAGTCTAGATGACTATCTCCTTCCCGAGAATGTAGTGTTTCCATCGTCGGCAAGATTTTACAATGGAATACATTTCTTTATAATAGTTTGGGTACTTACAGATGACATATGATAGTGTCTCACTATGATATGCCACTCGATGACCGTGTTGAGTGCAAATTGAACCCACCAAATAGTTTGAGGCATCAGTATCAATCTCAAAAGGTTTTTATAGATCAAGTAAGGAGAATACTAGAGATGATCACAAGTGATGTTTCATATCATCAAAAAAATTTTGTTGTGACTTACCCCACATAAACTTGTCTAGAATTCAGGTCAATCTTACTGAAAAAAATTTCTCCCTTGAGTTGGTCAATAAGGTCATTAATTCAGGGAATTGGTACTAGTTCCTAACTTTCATTTTTTTTAGAGATCTGTAATCAATGCAGAGTCTCCAAGTTCCATATTTCTTATGCACAAGTATAATTGAGATCCCGCAGGGTGAGGAGATGGGTCAGATGTGCTCCTTTTGAAGTAGCTCTTGGATCTATCACTTTATTTCTTGATTTTTCATTAGAGATAAATGATATACTAGCCCATAGGGTAGATGTGAATCAGGGGTTAAATCGATTGAATGCTTGACCTGATAGTGTAGTGGTACCCCATTAAGTGAGGAGAACATGTCTTTGTATTCTTCCGCGATCTTCTCCACCTTATTTTTCTACATGGAGAGGCCTTCTATAGAGGCCATGTATGTGGTTGAGACCTTCTATTCACTTTGAGAGAGAGTCAACAAGAATACAAAATTATCGGTATGGGAAATGACCTTCTAGAATTTCTTAGAAGAGATCAAAGAAATGGTTATACGTGAAGCTACCTATGGTATCATATACAATTGTATACTCAAAGTAATCATAAAAATGTAAGGTATAGACCCATATAGAACATTTCATTTCCATAAGTATCGTTGGCCTGAAATAACATCACAAACTTCAAGGGGGGAAATATCACACAATACATCATCCTTGAAGGGCTTGATGTCATATGGTAGAYGACACTATTGGATGATGTGAATATCTCTTCCTTGCCAGAKCCACCTGATGTTGTAGGGCTATGGATGTGGTATGGATAGTAGGGTCAACCAATTAACAACCTCTTCTATGATTAGGTTCTTTTAAATCCATCTATCAACAATGAAATGYAGTGGAGCACCCTTCACCCACATATGTGACTGAAAAAGGTGTTCACCTTCCTTCAGTTCTTCTGGTTCACTTGGTTGGACCTTAGATGTAGTGACAATGGCATAGGGTTTTTCATCATTGGCCCACTTCTTGTCGGGATCTGATTCAGAGTCATGATCTGCCTCTAACTTTGAGGCTTTCTACTCAACCACCAATGAATACTTTGAGTGATATTCATCGGTGTTATGCGAGGGGATTTTACAGAATTCACACCACTTCCCATTGTATTTATTTGTCTTCTCATTACCCATATTTGTTTTCATCTTCGACCGGTTATTTTGAGAGTGTCCATCCTTTCTCTATTCTTTTTTTTATGGGTTGGGGATGCATTTTCCCTACTTCTAATGTGAGGAATTTGCAAATACAAACTCCCACTTMTTTTTTTTAAATTTCTATTTGATTTTGAAAACATATTGATAAGTCATGCCCAATGATGATATGCCCAAAAATTCCATTTTGTTTATATGTATCTATGCAGACAGTCACAATACTTTATCAYCAGATGTTGTTCGGAATCTTTGATACATATCTTGGTGTGCAAGGTATCGAAGCCATTTTTGAAATTTGGTACTATTTGGTCCCTTTCCCATCACAGTGTGGTCCATATCATATATTGGTCATCATAGCTTCCAACATGGTAGTATTTCTCCTTAATAACATCCCAKAAATAATCCAAAGTGGGTGTGACCACAAATATTGCAGATTCCTCACTGGCCTTTTTCTCACATTAYGTCTCCCACCAATATTTGACATGGGGGAAAAYCTTAAGGAGTGCAAAGGTAATCCTATCTCTATCGGAAAAATTATGGACCGAAAAACAACCTTCTAGCAAATTCAAAAATTTATCTATAGAATATGCATCTATCTGGCCTTCAAATAAGGGGGTATCAAAATTGACTTGTAACTTGAAGGGGGTGGTGCCTCCAAAGTGGTTTCTTGATGAATATGTGTCCCTTGTTGGAAGGCATAGAAGGATATGTGAAACGTCATCCACCATCTCATTTGTTTGTCATGTGAGGGCTTAAGCAAGAAACAATTTAAAAGGATCTCATACTCCAATGTATCTCTTTTATTTCTCCATGGGAGGTTGTCATGATCATCGGGGATAATATTACAAGGGATCACCTACTTTGAGTCCCAAATCCTTTTACCTCGACCTCATTAGGGACATGCATAGAGAAACAAATAAAGAGAATACTTATTTGATACCACTGTTCTAGATTTATAAAATGAATGAAATGAAATACAAATGTATAGAAAAGAACATGGATGATTTTAAGGATGGGAATTTATTTTAAAATGTAGAAACCTTGGCGAATCTTATTGATCCTTCATATGCCAACTATAAATTATTGGCAATATTTTTGTAAAAATATTCAAATTTCTAAGGATTTTATATAGTTTTATAAAATTTTGGCAATTTTTGGGGTAAAATAGTTTTATCCTATAGAGTTTTGGCGAATCATTTTTAAAATAGCGAATCTCTTTTTTGGAAAAACCATGGAAAATTAGCCCATGAGTGGAATTTAGCCCCTAAAATCATCTTTGGATCTTCGAAAGAAACACAAAGAGATACAATAAAACTTGACTTCTATTAATAAAGAGAACATGTTGAAACTTTAAAATTGCAGACTAAAACAAATTTTCTTGAATGGCGGAAGCTTATCTCTAAGAAGATATGTGACAGTTATGCTCATTCACAAGAAGATGAGTATAATGAGGGTCCAAAGGAATTTTTAACATAAAACATAAATGATAAAACCATAAACATCCAAAAACCTAATCTGAGAGATGAAACACAAAAAGGTTTGTGGGCCCCAATGGGGGTAGTTGATACAACTACCCGAGGGTGTAAATATTGCATACAATATGTGTTTTGGGTTTGCGATACACTGTTGGAAAGGTATAACCAAGTAGTAGATATTTTTTATGGCATGGAATCTTCCTCAAGTTACATGCTAAGCACTGTCGAACCCAAAAAATGTCGTTTAGGGCCGCAAAACAACCCTAAACGTTTGGGACCTCAAAAACTGTAAAAAAATGCCAAAATGGAAATTGTTCTTTGAGACAATGGAGTAGGTGGGTGGCCAATGATATCCACATGGATCATGGAAACATAGGTTTTATTTCCTATAATTGAATCTTAAACATAAGTGTTATAGGAAAACAATGAGGTGTTACCAAAATGCATTGCTATACTATTTAGTAAATCCTCTCTATTGACTTTTGGAAACTCAAGTGATCTGACACTTGAATTCTCTCCTTATTGTGGCTTAATATTTATATTCAACACTTAGGATTAAATGAAAAATCCTATATTTCCTTGGTATAGCCTTCTATCAAAACATCAAATTTTCAATTCCTTTGTCACTTAACAAAGATAAAAATCCAGATATCAATGTTAATGATGTCAAATTTCTACCATCATTGTGGAAAGGAATTAAATGCTTGAATTCACCCCTCATGAAGCATTGCAAGAATTTGATCTTCTAGTAATTGGAATATCATGATTGGGAGTTTTCTTAGTGCGTCTATATTCTCTTTGTTTTCCTACCTTCACCAAATTCTCATAATTGTTTCCTAGGTAAGGAATCAAACTCCTCTATGTTGAATTCATGGCACGTTGAATATTATTTTCCTCCTCATGACTTGATATTCTCCACGTTTCCCTATAGGATTGTTAGAGTACCCAAATCCAACAAATCATACTAGCAATACAGTGCACATTGTATAACATATATGTACCCACTGAAAAATATTTTCACTCATTCATTTGATGTTATGATCAACTTTCTCTCTCATCTAGGGATCGATCTAGATAAGGGATTACTTTCATTAACATGGATCATAGATTTTTTCCATCGATTTGGAAATTTCACGAGCTCTCCAACATACACACACAAAAAAACCTTTGGAATCAATCCATAAATTAATTATCATGATAATCATACAAGAACTGAATTACCAAATAAAGATATTGAGACATAAGATAACCACACAATGATGGAGGAATAAACACAATATTTCATCAAATCAAATTATGTTACAAGAATTTCCTACAATCCCTATCTACCTCTACTCTATGTGTTGCATTGACATGGATTATGTTGAGGAAAAAACGAGACAAAAACAAAATTACAAAAGAGAACACAAAAATATAATGAAATCCAACTTCTATTAATGAATACGAGAGAAAAACATTGTAGAACACAAACTGGTAGAATGGGGTAGTGTATCTATGAAAAGAAAGATATGTTGGCTATGATTCATTCGCAAAAAGATTTACATCACACTCCATTGCATGCTTAAAGGGACTCCTTCACCTCAATTATATATGAGAGAGTGAGAGGAAAAAAATTACCATGATGCATGTGGGATAAATTAATCTAAGTTTATAAAATTCCATAGGCATGTAAAACACTATATCTTCTTGGGGGGTCACCCATCCAAGTACTATTATATCCCAAGCACGTTTAATTGCAGAGTTATAATGGGATCCAATTCATTAACAATATGTTTTAGGAATGTACATAATATCATTACATGATGTCTATAATTAATAGATGAAGATGGTATTACATTCCATTCCCCATCAAAATGGTGAATACCATGGTTTATCAAAACCATAGGCTATAAATGTTGATTCAGTGGAAAAGGTGGTTGGCCACTGATGTCCACCTGGATCATTCTTCCCCCCCTTAGGAAGCAATGGTCCCCATTGTGTCAATTTCCATCAAGAGATGGGGAAACTTCTTTTGAATCTGAACCTTGGTGAGTCACTTTCCTTGTTGAAGTAGATGTCCTTCTTGTACTTCTTCTGTGGAAGGATGTCATGAACCTGTTGGAGGTGTTTTATTTTTTCAATAGATCTGGCTGCATGATATTCCTTGTTATGAGTGTGGGATGACTTTGTCGGTAAATATTAAGCAAGAAGAGATATATCAATGGGGGATAATGGTTGAACCCCAATCACACTTGAAATCGAGTGTATCCAATAGAGCTATGTTGAACATGTGTAAGACTCTCATTCTCTTTTTTCTCCTCTACAATGTCATCGACCTACTTCTGCTAGAGAGAAATGTATTTGGCCAAGGCTATAGTGGTCGTGGTGACCTTTTTTCCACTGTCTTAATGGATTGTGAAGAGGGAAACCTTTCTTCTCTAAGAGATTACTTTGTGTATTTTTTTTTCCAATATCAATGAAGTGGCCATAGTCATAGCTACCTCTGGTACATTGTAGAGTTGAAATCCCAGAGTAAAAATCACACTATGGGGCTAAGACTCATAGATATAGTGTTGTTTCCAAATATATGGTTGTCCTAAAAGAACATCACATACCTCTGTCGACCTGCAGATATACCATGTAAATCAACATTTAATTGTCAACCCGGGAAGGTAGACTTAGAGGAACCAACACAGGAAATGCAGGGCTGAAGAGGGGGTTTAAAGAATGCCAAACTAATCCCTGAACTGTTAAAAGAACCTTGCTGGAAAGAACTATTGTACCCTACTTTGCTCTGTACTACTTGGTACTACTCGGTACTAACCGGTATTGTTCTGTATATGCATGTAAAAGATAAACCCTCTATTGTAATCAAAAGAAACTTCTCTATCTCATGAGATATCAGACTAGTTCTTGAATGTTATGCAGTCTAAATGTGAAAACTGAAGGAATGAAATCAATGGCTGGAAAGATAATGCTAAACCCTTGGTTGTAATGAAATGAAATACTACTTCTATCAAACCACTAAGCAAACTGCTGAAAGATGAAATCAAATATGAAATCTACTGTAAACACAATGTATCAGCTCTGTTTCCAGCGAAGGGGGCCCTGCCTTCTCTGTCAATAGTCTGTTCTTTAAATCAACACATACTGGCAAATAAATAACTCACAGCTAAAATGGCAAGAACAGAAAACGGATTAATGAAAACCCTTAACTATTTTATTAAAGATGAAAACAATATAGTGCTTGGAGACTCTCATTCCTCTATTCTTCTACCCTATGCTCCATCTCTATCATCTCCCAAGCATAATAGCTCTATCACATTTCAGATCCCCCCACGCATGGCTCTCTACATCCTTTTGTTTTCTCGAGCATAACCTCACATTTTTCCAACCCTCTGGCAATGCAGGGCATCTCTTTACATAACGTTTTAGATCCTTGACAGTGTGTGGCTTTGCCCTAGGTGAATAAGGAGTTACAAAAACGGTTTCAGGAGTACCACCGGGGAATGAGACACGTTTTCAGATCTCTGGCAACGCATGGCATCTCTTTACAGAACGTTCCATATCTCTGGCAATGCTACATAACGTTTCCATCTCTTTCTGGCAATGTTACACCACGTTTCGGATCTCTGGAAATGTTACATAATGTTTCTATCTCTCTCTAGCAATGTTACACCACGTTTCAGATCTCTGGCAATGTTACATAACATTTCTGACCTCTGGCAGTCGTGGCATTGCGCCCTAGAAGTTATAAAATGGTTTATTCCATCTATCCAATTTGCCAGCCCATCATACCATAAGCTTTAGAAAAAGAGAATACATTGATAATGGGTGGAGCCTCTACACAAGTATGTTTCAACCCATCATAAAATAATCATAAGTATTATCCTCTATAAGCCAACACCCTGCATTCTTGCAAAGTTCATCTATTCTCCGCAGAAGAGGATTATTGTTGCATTTATAGTTGAATTCTTCGCTCATTTGTGGATTTGGAAGCACTTCATGGTTTCTGTATATAATGGAACATATATGTGTAACAGAGTATGAATAGCACAGAAAGAATGCCATTTTCTTAACAAAAGTCTTCAGGAGAGTAGACAATGTCTTCAAGAACCAACAAGAAAATGTTATAAATCCGGAGCCCAACATCCCCCCATGCTCAGCCTTTTGCATGTCCTCATGCAAACGAATTCACCTCTTTAACACTGGCACGGTAATAGAATGTTAACAGTCCCAAGAACTGTCCATATTGATTAATAGGAACTGCTGAGAAGAACCCCTGCACTCTGAGCATATGCTGTCAACTTATCCAATTTCCATATCAAACCTTTCGAACCTTCTGAGAGCTGGGAAAACTTAGCAGCTTCGTTGATATCTACAGTGGGTGCGAGATGGTACTTGGTACTGGTAATGGTAATCTCTGTTTAGTATCAACATTATATTAAAGAGACAAATATACCAGGAATGGCGCTCATCACTTAAACTCTTGATGGCCACGTCCAGAACCTAGGAAAACAAATAGCTTAACTAATGCACAAATCCTTCATCATTATCTGCCATTCCATTGTTATACTGAGTGATACCAGTAGTAAGATTTGGAACACCTCTGTTTAGTATCTTGTACACACAACTGGGAGTGCCTGATGTCTGAAGGTAGTAGTGATAGTAAAATGGATGCATTTTCTTGTAATAGTGCTGCAATGATATCAAGAAAAGTGCCACAGCATATGAGTGGGATTTTGCAAGAATCCATAAGAAGAAGACTTCATGAGCATGAAAAACCTTAGCAACCCAATCATGAAAGCAACCAAGAATCTGCAATAAAATGTATCAAATATAGAGATGAATATTATATGAGTCATCATATGGTTCGAGTGAGATGAGATGAGACTCTGTCAGAGTGAGCTAGAACAGTCTGAATTATGGAGAGTCCTCATCGTATATGTCCACCTGAAATCAAATAATACTTTCATAACCAAATGGAGCTCAGTTGTATGTTGTTAGGTTCTGCTGTATAATGTAAGTACTGTGACAGAATGAGAGGCCTGTAGCAGAACAAAAATTATGTTCTTGTCTTGCTTCAAAGCTTATGTTGTTATGAGTCTGATGGGTTGTCCTCTGTGCTGGATGTTTATAGAAAACAGAAGAATAGACTGTTCTTCAAAACTGCAAACTAATGCAACTCTCCATGAGTACCAAAATTGCAAAGTCTTATTCTGAATACTCCCTTTTTGTGCAGGCCTACCTATGTGAATAAATGTTGTTGATGTCCTTTTTATTTGTAGAAAACAGAAACTATTCAAAGGTGCTATCTTTTATTCACTATCCTACCTACCTACCTAAAGAAAAAGAGACATCTCTTTAAGTATAGGCAAATAACCAATGTAGCCACCATCTTAGCATAATCAATAATGAATTCATGCCCTTTGATAGAAGATATAGATGTATAATTACCAAGGCATGCTGAGCAAGAAACACCAGTCGTTTGATTTCCAAGATTTGCTGAATGAGAAGAGCATCTGAAGGTTGTAGAACAGATTGAAACCAATGTTCAATATGATTATGCATACCATGTTCTGTTGCTGCTGGAGTTTCTAATTGCTCGTTGTTTTCTGCAGGCTGGCAAAAGTGTTCACACAGAACCACTGAATAAACAACTGTTTCCTCCTCCATCTCTTGAGCTGCAGAGATCTCTTCAAGTTCCTACAAGATGCACGAAACCTCCTGCAACAATCTCTTCTTCCGTTCCTTCAATCTTGAATCCATTAGTCAATTTTTTTTATTTTTTCTTTTGTTGTAGGGGGTTTGCTAAAAATCTTTGCAAGTCACACCAAATAACCAATTCTGAAAAATAATTTGCAAACTCACATTTGCTTGAAATGAAATCTGCATACTTGCTAAATGAAATATCCTTCTACTGAGAATGAAAACACACTTGCTCTATGTAAACTGAAAGCAACAAAAACTCTGCTGAAAGGAAATGGCATCTGCTGAAAATAAAGGCACTCTGTTCTAAAATGAGGATTACTTCTACTGAACCAAATGCACACCCTCTGAATCAAATCTACTTGGCAAAACTTCAGAGCCCACTCTCCAATCCTTTTTAGTACCTCCCCGGCAACGGCGCCAAAAATGTCGAGCTGCAGATATACCATGTAAATCAACATTTAATTGTCAACCCGGGAAGGTAGACTTAGAGGAACCAGCACAGGAAATGCAGGGCTGAAGAGGGGGTTTAAAG
>JASDQU010103393.1:47697-80211 GCA_032191745.1 Picea mariana | reverse complement strand
AATGAAAACCCTTAACTATTTTATTAAAGATGAAAACAATACAGTGCTTGGAGACTCTCATTCCTCTATTCTTCTACCCTATGCTCCATCTCTATCATCTCCCAAGCATAACAACTCTATCACATTTTAGATCCCCCCACACATGGCTCTCTACATCCTTTCTTTTCTCGAGCATAGCCTCACGTTTTTCCAACCCTCTGGCAATGCAGGGCATCTCTTTACATAACGTTTTAGATCCCTGGCAGTGCGTGGATTTTCCCTAGGTGAATAAGGAGTTACAAAAACGGTTTCAGGAGTACCACCGGGGAATGAGACACGTTTTCAGATCTCTGGCAATGCATGGAATCTCTTTACAGAACATTCCAGATCTCTGGCAATGCTACATAACATTTCCAGCTCTTTCTGGCAATGTTACACCACGTTTCGGATCTCTGGCAATGTTACATAATGTTTCCAGCTCTCTCTAGCAATGTTACACCACGTTTCAGATCTCTGGCAATGTTACATAACGTTTCTGACCTCTGGCAGTCGTGGAATTGCACCCTAGAAGTTATAAAACGGTTTATGCCATCTATCCAATTTGCCATCCCATCATACCATAAACTTTAGAAAAAGAGAATACATTGATAATGGGTGGAGCCTCTACACAAGTATGTTTCAACCCATCATAAAATAATCATAAGTATTATCCTCTATAAGCCAACACCCTGCATTCTTGCAAAGTTCAGCTATTCTCCGCAGAAGAGGATTATTGTTGCATTTATAGTTGAATTCTTCGCTCATTTGTGGCTTTGGAAGCACTTCATGGTTTCTGTATATAATGGAACATATATGTGTAACAGAGTATGAATAGCATAGAAAGAATGCCATTTTCTTAACAAAAGTCTTCAGGAGAGTAGACAATGTCTTCAAGAACCAGCAGGAAAATGTTATAAATCTGGAGCCCAACAACCTCAAGTGGGAAAACATGACACACTACCTCATCCACGAAGAGGTTGATTCCATACAATAGGAAACACGGTTGGCTAACATGGATGTCTCATCCCCAACTCAACCATCCAATGGTGTATGGTTGGGTGTGTTGCATCATTGGGAGCTTCAATATCTTGAAAACCTCGGCTAAGATCAAGTTCTTCTGACTCTGTGTATCAAAAATGAAATGCAGTGGGGTTCCCTTTACCCACATCTGTGAGTGGAAGAGGCGCTCATCATCCTCAAGATCCTATGGTTCTTTTGGTTGTAGTTTTGTGGATGAGTTGGTAGAAGTGGGTTCTGCATTGATGATTTGTTTCCCTTTATTGTTCTCTAAATCAAAGTCTGAGTCAAGTTCCGATTATTTTTATTTGATCTCTAACACCAATTATTGTTTTGAGCGACATCCATCGGTGTTTTGCTAGGGGCTATTGTGGAACTCACACCACTTTTCGATGTCTTTTTTCGACTTCATGTTACCCTTATTTTTCTACATCTTGGACTGGATCTCTTGAGGTTGGCCTTCCTTTATCTATCCTTTTTTCTGAGAGTTAGGGTTTCCTTTTCCATGATTTCATTGTGGTGTATTTTCAAACCTGAACCCTCGCTTACTCTGTTTCTTGAGTTTCTACTCAATTTTGACTGCATATCGATAAGAAACACCCACTAAGGAGATGTCCAAAAAATACATATATGTTTGGATATACCTATCTAGACCACTTCTATAATTAAAAATTGAGTGCCTCTCAGAGTCTTCGATACCCAGCTTTGAGAGAAGTCATGAGATATGCTAGTCTACTATGACACCGTCTAATCTCTTTTCTGATGCACAATCATCCATATCATATATTGGTCATCATAGTTTCCAATAGGGTATAACTCCTCCTTTAGAGAATATACAAAGGCTTCCCAAGTGGATTCTCTCCTAAATGGTGTAGATTCATCCATGGTGTACCTCTCCTAGTAACCTTCCCACCAGGATCTGACAGGGGGAAGGGATTTAAGGAGCGTGAAGGTGATCTTGTCATTTTTGGAATTTTTTTGGACAGAGTAATAAACTTCTATCATATTCAACATTTTTTCTCGAGCATATTCATCTATTTGTCCTTCAAATAAGGGAATATCAAAATTGGCTTGTACCTTGAAGGGCCTCGCACTTGTGAAATGGATTCTTGTCGAAGATGCCTTGGTCACTGTCATCGATAGTCTTCGAAGGATATGAGAAAATTTGTCCATCATCTTTTTCCTCTATCGCATGAGGTATTCCTCGAGCAACGTCTTCAAAGGATCTCCTTATTTTTAATATATATTTTATTCTTGCATGGGAGGTCACTTGGGTTGGTGAGAGTTATTTTCCTCAAGAGAAACTAGCTTGAGACCCAACACTCTATACCCTTACCTCATTGGGGACCTACTCTAAGAAACAACAAGGAAAAAACTTCTTTGATACCACTGATCCATATTGTGATGAGAATGAGATGATACAAAAAACAAAATATAGAAGAGAAGAAATAAATACAGTGAAACCTGACTTCCATTAATGAATCAGAGAGAAAAACATTGTATAACACAAACTGGTAGAATGGGGTAGATTATCTTTGAAAAGAAAGAAATTTTGGCTACACTTCATTCACAAAAATCTTTACATCACACTCCATTTCATGATTAAAGTGTTAAAATTTTTATATGCTTGTTTAACCATAGACAATATCACATCACCATGACCCAACCATAGGCATTCACATATGCCACCCCTGAGAACAATAACCTTTTCTTAGCTAGAATGATTCCAGTAAGCCCCCACTAGAACCAACAGATAAACCCTAACCAGAAACACCATTGTTGCAACCACAACACAATACTAGTAGAGTGTACCTTTACCAAGAGAAGCACACAAGAAGGAGATACCCAAAATACTTGTGCCCTACCTGCCACTACCATTCCTTAGACTTGCACCCTAGCTACTGCCATATTTTCTCCTTAGAATTGCACCCTAGTTTCTGCCATAGTTTCTCCTTAGACTTGCACATTGTTGTTTGAGTGAGTGAGTGTATCTAAATGAGATATGTGCCTCCTTATTTATACTAGCATGTCCAAGTGACTTTTCTAGGTGGGGTCGACTCTGTTTTTGGGGCCTTTTATTTATTTATTATTATTCTCCTTGGGATGACTTATCTTCTATGGTTTTCACACATATGTTTAATGGTTCTCTTACTCTTGGAATATTCTATTATAATTACAAATGTTACACTTTGAGGTTAATACCTCTCACAACTACCAAAACATCAACACTAAGTATTATCTAGGGAGGTATTAACTAAGATGTTCTTCATGTAATGGTATCAAAAACATCCATCTCACATAGCATGGGAAAGAATCACATGGTATTGAAGACCAGTCTACATGTAGCATCACCATATCCACAGAATATATCTCATGATCAAACAAATCATGTAAAAAGCATCACCATCATAGCCACACAGGCTCTATCATAGTCACACATAGAGATTATTTTATGGGCATCTCACAGTCATGCATCTAGGACCTCATTAACAAATGTAGCATATATTTAGTGGACACAACCTCATCTTCCTCTCAAACCTTATGTCATTACATGACTTTCATCTAGTTTACACAGAACTAGGCATCTATCTCACACTAAAGTAGGAAACCATACAAATCACACAAAATATTGAATATGAAGCTGAGCCATTTTACATAGAACTTCACTATTGATCAATCTGAACGATTTCTAGGAAACTGGAACTCGTGAGCTCACAAAAAATATGGAAACTAGCCCTAGAGCTAATTCTTCTATTTAGGACACTAGGAATCCAACCCACAATGACTGGGCATATAACCATGAGGGTTAGGAAATGTAGTGTGCACACACTACCCATCTATCCCAAGGCTAGGAAACACCTCCAACCACACAAGTTGTCCCTCTAGCTTGAAAAGTTGGGAAACTCACTAGCCTAGAAGGCTCAACATTTGCAGACCTTATGCAAGGTTATGTTTATCAGTGCCACAATTAATAATGTGCATGTAAATGAACACCTTCTTCTGCCACGCTATGCAAGCTACTTCATGAGGAATTGCATATGTCACTCATCACCCCCTCTTATGAGGGATGCCCTTCTAGACCACACCAATCTTGTCCCAAAAGTCTTCAAACTTTACCCTTGACAAATACTTGGTAAACACATATTCTATATGCTTGTCTATGCCAATATACTAGAGCTTCATGGCTCCTCTTTTCACCAAATTTAAAATATAATGATACTAGATCTCGACCTGCTTGGTTGTCACAGAAAATACAAGTCACCTCCAACTTGAGATAAACAAAAACACTGCAAGTAAATTTTTAAGCCACACAACTTTGCTATAGGCTGAACATGGTGCTAAGTGTTCTTACTCAACCATATTGAGTGCCACACTAGTCTTCTTCCTAATGAGCCACGATATCATAGCTGACCCTAGACTAAAGAAACATCCAAATGTGCTCTTACAATATGTGATACTACCGACCCTATCTGAATCAGTATACCCTTGCATTCTTATCTTATGATCCAGAACATATTGGATTCCATAATAAAATGTACCTTTCAGGTACTTCAACACATGCTTTGTTTAAACCAAGTGACCATGTCTTGGTTCAACCATATACCGACTCAAAGTGTTCACTGCAAAGCATATATCTTGCCTAGTGTTCATTAAATACATCAACAAACCAATAATATTCCTATACATGGTGACATCCACTATCTATGAAGAAGTAACACTCAATAACTTCAGGTTCATCACCATCAGTGTAGGAATTGATTTACAATCCATCATATCAAATCTCTTAAATCTTTCTACCACATATTTTCCTTGGCACATGAAAATCTCATCCAGTTTCTTCCACACCTATAGACCAAAAAAATAATTCATCATACCCATGTATTTCATCTCAAACTCAGATGCAAGATTTATCTTAGAATCTGTGATGAGCTTCCCATCCCCTATTAGAAACAGGTCATCCACATATAACATTAATATCATTGTTCCACTATCTTCAACGATGTAGTAATTATTAGGATCTTCCTTACTCTTGGTAAAGCCCAAGCTCATTAGAAAACTGTCAATTCTACCATACCATGCCCTGGGTTCTTGTTTCAACCCATACAAGACTTTATTCAATATACACACATGACTTTCTCTGTCATGTGTCTCGAATCCTTGTGGCTTCTCCACATAAAATTCTTCTTCAACTACACAATTCAGAAAGGTTGTCTTCACATCCATCTGATGTACCTTCCATTACATCACTGCATCTATCACAAGTATAGCTCTAATTGAATTGTACCTCACCACATGAGAAAATATCTCCTCATAATATATTCCTTCTTTCTAGGAGAATCCACAAGCCATGAGACTTTCCTTGTATTTCTTGATACTGCCATCCACTGATTTTTTTGTCTTGTAAATTGATTTGGAACTCAAAATTGTTTTCTCTTAGTATTGGAACCACATCCCAAACAACATTCTTAATTATGGACTGGTATTCCTCAATCATGAGATCCTTCAATACTTTCTTTTCTGCAAACTATTCAGAACAGGTAGGCTCAACATCAATGATATCACATAATAATGCCACATAACTATAATATGTTCAAGGTTTCTTTCTTTCTTTGAAAGATCCATCTGGGGTGTTAGCACTCTGTAATTGTTTTCCGGATGATAGACAAATGACAGAGGTAACTATTTCAACCAGATTTAGAGCTAAGCACTAGCCTTCTCAGCTCAGAGAGGGCTCTCTCATGTCACTTGATTTTTCTTTGGCAATCGATGGATACATTTAGTTTGTTTTGGGGGGTTTTTATAATTTTTTTGGCTAGGAAGGGGAGGGATACTTAGGGATATGGAGTTGAAATTATGAAAGTGAATGAAAAAAATGATTGGCCGATAGAAATCTCCAAAGGATAAAGGATAAATGAGGTGATGAATCTGAGTTATAAATTGTATTTAAGTATAATTTATGAGGAAGGAGAAAACAAATAACTACAATAGAGCATTACTTAAATGAATTATGAATTAGTTTGGAATAAATTTACAAATTTTAAATTTCTTAAACGGAGAGCATCACAAGATGAATACTGAGCTTTTAACTATCCAATTTAAACAGAACAAAATGCAGATGGAATTCAAGAACACAAAAAATACATACAAGGAGAAGAGACAAAACTCATATCACCACCATTAGAATCATTTCATAAATACTTTAAAAGCTTCTGCATATGTATTCAATTCAGCTCCAAAAATTTACAATAAAATTCAGAACAACTAAAAGGTGTCCTTGCAATTCTGCCAACATTAATACATTCATAACTTCTAGTATTTATACAATTTGAGTTCCTTTCAATTAGAAACTGATTACAATAGTTGAATTGAAACGTTTCATATTCTAAGACTAATTCTAATAATTTCAACTAATAGTCTCGGTATGTGAACCTATTTACAATGATTAATAAAAAACATTTCATAAACTAACGGTCAATTTCTCTGACTAATCGAATTTTGTCCTACTTCGGTCCTCTGTCAAACTTTCCAATTTGGTGACACTTGGAGGCTATTTGTTGGTTCCTGGGAAATTGCAATTTTTCTTTCCCATCTGCACTATCTCCTTCCACTGCAAGTCAGAAGGGATATCATAGTCCACCATTTCCTTGATTAGTATCTCCAAGTCAATGCAAGAGGCATAATTTATGGCTGCAAGCCCAATATTCATTGTTTTGGCATGTGTTTGGTGCACAGTCGAGCTTGGGTTCAAATGGAGTGGTCGTGCCACTTTTCACGTTCCAATGATTTGAAAAAAAATAAAAAAATAATGACAAGGATTCCCCACGCTTCTCGATTCAAGGATGAGGCAAAGTGGTTTTAGGTAGATTTCTTTTCACCCCGAAATGCATCTGGTGGCTCCATGTGGTCCTGAGTTGAAGCCATGGTATTTTTATCGTCTCACTTTGAAGAATTAACCTCTATGTTATTTCTCCCCCTAATATGGTCCCTGACCATTGATCTGTAGTGCCTGAGATCTGTGGCTTGTCGGGTCCCATCAACTCTACACTTTCGCTAGATTTATCCTTCTTCCACTAGATATGGCCTTGTCCTCTAGTTTATCACCCCTCTACACTAGTTTAGCTTCTCCCTAAGTCCTGAAACTTGGATTCCATAAAAAAAATTGTTATAGTGATAACATGGGCTCCAAATGGGGATGCTATCCTCCCAGTGAGGTAGCAAAGAACTTGTAGACTTGGTGCCTGATCCATTGGTATTCTCCCAAAACATGTGTATCTAACCTGTTCTGACCTGTCACCAGTGTATGCAAAAAACCAAATTCTGCACACTACTCTCAAATGGATATTGAACACTGAATACACCACTAAAATCTAGTTGTACACACTACTGGGAATCCAAATTGAAAAATTATTTACCAACAATATTATTCACAGACTCCTATCTACTCTAAAAATTTTGAAATGAATACTCAATCAAATGATGCTAAAGTGCCAATGCAACAAATCAAGCAATTGGCTTCCTGATTCTCTTTTGCTCACATTTTTCTTAAGAAGGCAGACAAATGTAAAATATGGTAGCTGAAAACAAAAATTGAATCCAAAATATGAGCTTATGAATAAAACAAATTCCTCCTTCAGTGATGACTGTAAGAGGATGGCCATAGGATATTGAAAACCATGAAAAATCATTTCTTCTTGATGAACAAAAATAGAAAGACAAGCCTCATTCATAAGTGTTTGTTGTTCTTACTCTATTTCTTCAGTTCTAAGAACATTTTCAAATGAAATGAAAGCAATAGGTTTTTCTACTCTTCCATGCATATCAAAAATAATATTCATACATTATTGAACATATTCAAATATGACAGCCATATTATGTGTATCAAGGATATCCTCTTGTTCATCAAACAATTTTGGTTTGGTTTTATTAACCTTCTGGAAATTTTCTTGAGGACTGTCATTTTGACTTTCAAATGACTGAATGGAAATAAGTTATTGGTCATAATCTTCTTGCAAATGTGAAAGGATAACAGGATGAACTACTTCACAGTCTAGAGTTCCCATGGATTCATTTTCAAAATCCTCATCCATGTCTAGGTCACTTAGAATTTGAACAACCACATCATTCACAAAGGAAGAAAGACAACTTTGAAACACTTTGTCTTGATGGAAATCTTGTTGATTATCTTCATCAAGTTCAGGAGAAGGAAAATGACTTTTAGCAACCATTTCTTGATCATCTTTATCTTCAACCAAAGGAGGAGCTACTATTTGTTGTTGGGATAAGTATTCATAAAAGGCTTCTATGATTTCATCATTCATACACTCTTCATCACCAAAAAAATTTTCAATGTACTTAATGAAATGTTCACAAAATTCAAAATAATCTTCAAACACAAAGAATGGAGGATTAGATTCTCCATAATTCTTAAATAATGTTATATGGAAATCTTTAAGAGAGTATAAGCTGCCTGGTTTTAAACCTTCATACCATAATCTTGCTTTCCCCTCTAGAGTAGCCATAAGCATTTTCATCAAACAATCCTCATGAAATTCAACCCCCAGCTTACACATGTGCATGTTAAATCTAATCAAGTGTAGGTCAACATCATTTCTTGTCCCATCTTTGAGTTTAGGAAAAAAAAATTTCCAATCTATGTGAGGAATACGTTTTGGAATGTCAAGAATATGAGAGTGATTCATTGGAGCATACCTTGCAGATATGTAATCTATCTTGAAGCAATGGAGTGATCAATAAAATCTTTAGGCTACTGAGTCTTTGGACAGTGGACTCACCATGAAAATTTTGAATTCTATATTCTTGAAAATGGAATCACCAGGTAAATGATGTATAACCTTTCTATGTCTAAATACTTTTCACCATCAATATTCAAATATGAACTTTGTTGTTTACCCCAGGGAAAATTTCACCTTCGTTCCCCGACAATGACGCTAGAATGTTAACACTCTGTAAATTTTGTCCCACTGAGAGACAAACGAAAGAGGTAACTATTTCAACTAGCTTTAGAGCTGGGCACTAGCCTGCTCAACTTAGAGAGGACTCTCTCATGTCACTTGATGTTTCTTTAGCAATTGATGGCTAGATTTAGTTTTTTTTTTTTGGGGGGGGGTTATAAATTTGTTGGATAGTAAGGGGAGGGACACTTAGGGATATGGAGTCAAAATTCTAAAAGTGAATGAAAACAGTGACTGGTCGGTAGAACTTTCCAGAGGATAAAGGCTAAATGAGGCGATGAATATGAGTTGTAAATTGTATTTAAGAAGAGTGTAAGAGGAAGGAGAAAACAAGTAACTGCATCAGAGCATTACTGAAATGAATTCTAAAATAGTTAGGAAGAAATTTATATAGTTTAAATGTCTTAAGCCAAGAGCATCACAAGATGAACTATAAGATTTTAACTATCCAATTTAAATAGAACAAAATGTAGATGGAATTAAAAAACACATGAAATACATACAAGGAGAAGAGACAAAACCCATATCACCACCATTAGAATCTTTTCATATAGACTTCAAAAGCTTCTTCATATGTATTCAATTCAACTCCAAAAATTTACAATATAATTCAGAACAACTAAAAGGTTCCCTTTCACTTCTCCCAACATTAATACATTTAAAACTTCTAGTATTTATACAATTTGAGTTCCTTTCAATTATAAACCGATTACAATAGTTGAACTAAAATGTTTCATCTTCTAATACTAATTCTAATAATTTCAACTGACGGTCTCAGTATGTGACCCGATTTACAATGATTAATAAAAAATGTTTCGTAAACTAACGACCAATTTCTTTGACTGCTCAACTTTTGTCCTTGCCATCTATCCTACTTTGGTCCTCTATTGAACTTTCCAATTCGGTGACACTTGGAGGATATTTGTTGGCTCTGGGGAAACTACATTTTGTCTTTCCCAGTYGCACTATCTCCTTCGAATGMAAATCAGAAGGGATCTTGTAGTGTCCCCAAGGCCGAGCCCCGTCACATATCATATTTTATGAAAAGAATTGTAAATGTGTTCTATAGGCTGGTGAGCCAAGTGTTGTATAAGATGTAGGCTTATGTGTTTTTTTAGGCYAGGGAGMCTAAGTGTTGAAGGCCAAGAGCCTGTTGATGTACTGTATGTATACAGATCAATTAATAAAATATAAACACCRCCAATGCAGACCGACCACGATGAATGAGTGATGGGGGACTGAGTGTCCACAGAGTAGGCAGGGAACTAGGGGCTGGAAGGTGGGAAAGGGGCTGAGTGTGAGCCTAGGGGATAAGCCTAGGGGGAGCTTAAKCCTAGGCAATAATATTTTAATATTATTTTAAAAAGAGACATGTGCATTTCTGTTTATCCTAAGTTCTTGGCAAGGGAGGGAACATGCAAAGGGGATGCACGTTGTGGTATGCATGCAGTTCCCAGGGTGAAAAGTGTCAACCCTGGTGCATGCAAATACAATGGAGGAAATAAGCCTTGAGGGGGGATCTTCTCTCCATTCGGACCTGAACCTGGGAGCATAGAACCGGTACGCCATCGACCAGATTACTCTGATTCATCTCGGAAGCTTATGTCTGTCTGAAGAACCCGTGTACACCCATGTCCCAATCTGTGATTCTGTGTCTGACTTTGAGTAAACCTGTGCTCCTGAGAAAACCCGTGTACGCATCAAGCCTGTGTTGAACTCGACTGGAAGAATCCTTGGGTTGTTGGGAAATGTTGTGCTAGCCTGTGCGTGGAGCCTATTTCGAAACATCACTGTGAGATCACCCTGTGAATACCGAACCGATTAGGGAAGCCTTGTCTATGTTTCCGTGGATTGTTGTGACCACGTAGTACTGGACTACGTGAGGCTTGTTGGCCTGTGAGCGACTCCTCCAGGTGAGAGAGTGCGCAGAGGGAGAAGAGAAATCTTGGAAGAAACCCTATAGCTACCATAGATATCGGAGACTTCCGGTCTGGTCTATTCCTACAACCCAAGGTAAGGGAGACTAGAAGCCGAAGGACTGTCTAGGTGACAGAGAAGGTGCACTCTCCTGGGGTGGAACAGACATGTGGGGAATGAGGGTCTGTGGGCAGTGAGCGTGGGAGATTCCTGGGAGAGCTTTCTTCCTGATGGTTGTGTATGTGTTATCTTCCCTGTAACCTCATCCTAGCCTAGGATTCCTTGCCTTGGGGTGGAGCTCGGTCCTAGCTCGGGGGTGACCCATTGTTGAGCTGATGAACAGTGTGGTCTAAGGCTAGGAGGTTCATGGAAGGCCTGCACTTGGTTGGTGAATTCTACAGCTGTTCAAAGATAAGTATTTGAATTATGTTTTTATCTTGTTTGGCATGACCGTGTTGTTTATGTATCATGTTTTCTGCTGTGTAAATGAGTTACTGTTGAATTCTATGGCTTGTTTAATTGTAGAAGTAACTTATATGATTTTACTCTGTAATTGAAATGTGTTTAATTGTGTTAAATGCATGTGGTTATAATTCCTGTATGAGTTATGTAAACATTCATGTATAGAATGGTAACTGTGAGGTTGAAAACCCCGGTAGTGAAAAGGGTACACTACGGAGTGGTATCAGAGCTAAGGTTTCGACACTAAGCCTAGATGGGCCAGTTGGGTGGTCTTTGGACCGAGGGTGAGAGGAGAAATTGTGTTTTGAGGACCAATTTCGGACCCTGGTATGCCTCAGAGTGTATAGGAGTTACTTAACCGTGCCTATAAGCTCAGGAGGTATAGCGGTGTTGTGAAACCACAGCCAGTATGGTCTATGACCACAGGGAGACAGGTCTCTACACCAATGGTGTTAGAACCATCAAATCTGTTCGGGAGGGAAGGAGAACCCTTGTAACCGTAAGATCTGGAGAATGTGCACAAGGTTTAAAACCTTTGGATATTGCACAGGAGTTTAAACTTGGGAGGATCGTGAATCGTAAGATCCCTGTGGGATTACCTGTCAACCGTTTGAGTTGACAGAAGTTGCGCATGATTTAAGTCCTCATGGGTAGAGGAGAAATCCCGGAGAGGCGTCGGGATATTAGAGTCATCAGTGTTTTACTAAGGCAGAGAATCGAGACCTTGTGATTCTCAAGATCCCGAGGAAGGACCCTAGCCATAGGATCTCAAGGAGGACACGTGTCAAACTCCTGGAGAGATTGGGAGAATCAAAGTTCTCGAGCACATAGATATCTCGACACACAGAATCGCGATCCATGATCTCATGACAAGATTTGGACCGTTCATATTAGGGAACACGTGGCAAATATCTGCCATCGAAAAAGTTCCGACAAGGAGCATGTCCATCAGTTCTTGAAGTTCATTGGGAAATTGGGAACCCCAGTCAAAAGTGATTCATACACTTTGAAACCCCGAACCCTGAAACCCCGATGAGTGGTTGATTACGGTAACGGGGTAGAGGTGACATGTACCTGACTTAACCACGAAGGGTTAAAGAAAAAGGTGCATCAACATATCGGGAATAGGGACATCGAAGATCTCGGAAGCAAAGGTTTCGTGCATTGGAAAATCGCAATACGCGATTTCTCGATAAGGCCTAGGAGCGTGGGGCCACACCCATTGTCAAGAGGACAGGTGGCAGATTTTAAGCGATAGGAAAAAGGACTGTTCACAAGTCAATGACTGGGACCCATCGAGGATCCCGTGAGCATATGGGCATTGACATTGAAACCGCCGAAACCCGATGGGGTAAGGTGGAGGTCATATAGTTTGTTCATGTGGACCAGAGGCTGAGCCGGGAGAGCTAGCCAGTGTAAAAGTCCATTGGAAATCGAGAAATCAGGGATTCTGTTGTCAAGAGTTTTGGCACATTTAGATTTGCAAAACCCCAAACCTTGATAAGGGAAAAAGGCCGGGGTCACAATTCAGTGGTCACATGGTATAGAGCCATAGCCAGGGATAACGCATAAAGGTAGCGCATCGGGAAATCGGGAATCAGGGATTCAACCCACCAGAACAATGTCGGTTTCAAAACCCCGATAGAGGTAACCCCGATAGAAGGAAGGGAGACCCTGAAGAGTTTCCTGTGGGAGGAAAACTTCCCGATAAGGAAATAGGAGAATTTCAAGACACCTGAAAAACACAGAGCTAGACGGAGCTCAGTAAACTTATGTAATTGAAATGTCTTTCGTTCTTGTTCGTATTAGCTAGAAATGTTGTGGGTTATTCATGAAGTTTAATGGCCTGAAGAGTTTTAATTGGATTGCACAATGCATGTTCAGAATACAACAGAGGCCAAAACTCCAGTTAATCTACGCCGATTATGGAGTGGGGAAGAGTGCAAATTACCCCTGAAATGGAAGACGAACGGGAAGGAAAGGATGTTAACTTAGGAGTTGATGGATCGAAATCTAATGGGCATAGAAAGGAGATAGATAAGGAGGGACATATAATGAAAATCCTTGAAGGATTTCAAAGAGAGGCCAAGGAGCGTCGAGATGATAGCCGGAAGCTCATGAAAGTCAAGGATCGACAAGGGAAATTAAACTTAAAATTGTTGCAGAGTCTGGAAAGAATAGAGAAGAAACTTGAGAAGGGAAGGGACTCAAGTACAACAAAGAGTCGCAGAGACCATGGGAGAAGAAGTAGATCGAGGAGTGGTAGCCGACGTCATAGTTGATCCCAAAAACATTCTGACAGGAAGACACGCAATAGTTCAAGCCCATCACCTACTAGAAAACATCGAAAATCTGGAAGGGAGGAATTGAAAGGAGAGATGAACAAGATTAAACCCCCAACATTTGATGCAGAACATAAGAAGGAGGAAGATGCCGAGACATGGTTGATGGGCATGAAGAAATACTTCCAGCTGTAGAATTATTCTGCCCATGTAGAAGGTAGAATTGAATTGTACCAGCTGAAAGGAAAAACGTCCATGTGGTGGGATCAGTTCGTACAGGTGCAACACATTCAAGAGAAAGAGGTCACTTGGAAGGAATTCAAGAGGTATTTCGAGAAGAAATACCTGACTAAAAGATACTATGATAGAAAGATGAAGGAGTTCTTCGAACTCAAGCTAGGCAGCATGACCATGGATGAGTATGAACGAAGTTTTCTGGAACTGTTGAAGTATGTTCCATTCATCAAGGACGAGGTTGTAAAAATTCAGAGGTATCTGAGTGGACTGCCACCTTCCATTGGTGACAAGATTCAATACGATGATCCTAAGACCATGGAAGAAACCATAAGAAGGGAGAAATGCTTATATGAACAACAACGAGAAAAGCCTACCTTTTGGAAGGCTTGGGATGACCAGAAGAAGTTTAAGAAAGAATAGAGGCAGAAGGGAAGCAAGCCTTCCTTTTTCATAAAAATTCCTTGGGGACAATCATCTTTTAAAGAGCCCAGGAAAGTTGAAGGAAGTGAACAGATGACAAGGCCTCCACCCATGGAGTGTTGGGGCTGTAAAGGGAATCATAGATACAGAGACTTCCCCCATAGAAAAGACAAAGGGAGAACTATCCATACTGTTCAACAAGCTGAAACAGTGGAAGATATGGGTAACCAAATGCCGAGGATCTACGCAGCCCTTGAAAACAAGCAAGCAAAATTTCAATCACATATGATTGAAGTGGAAGGTATGATCAACAACCAACCACTTGTTATTTTGATTGATTCAGGGGCTAGCCATAGTTATGTAGATCCTAGAGTGGTGGAAAGTTTGCATCTAACGAAGAGCAAACATGAGAAGTCTTGGTTAGTGCAGTTAGCCACAGGGACCAAGAGGAAGGTCACTGAATTGGTTAAGTCCTGTTCGGTGGACATGAAAGGAATGAGCACTAAGGNATGATCAACAACCAACCACTTGTTATTTTGATTGATTCAGGGGCTAGCCATAGTTATGTAGATCCTAGAGTGGTGGAAAGTTTGCATCTAACGAAGAGAAAACATGAGAAGTCTTGGTTAGTGCAGTTAGCCACAGGGACCAAGAGGAAGGTCACTGAATTGGTTAAGTATTGTTCAGTGGACATGAAAGGAATGAGCACTAAGGCTGAATTGAACATTCTGCCCTTAGGCTTGTATGATTGCTTAATTGGGATGGACTGGCTGGACCAGCACCATGCCCTTCTGGATTGTCGAAACAAGAGGTTCACATGTCTGAATGAAGAGGGAAATCAGGTAACAGTCCAAGGAATTCCCAGATCCATGGCTGTGAGGAAAATCTCAGCTATGCAGCTGAAGAAATGTTACCGGAAAGGCTGTCAGTTATTTGCAGCCTGGGTGGAAGAAGCATTCCAAGATGTGGTCTTGAATCTAGAAGACCACAGGGTGCTCAAAGAATTTGAGAACGTGTTTCAGGAGGTGCCTGGACTACCTCCGAAAAGGGACATCTATTTTTCTATAAATCTGATGCTTGGAGCAGCGCCAGTTTCAAAAGCTCCTTATAGGATGAGCACACCAAAGCTAAAAGAGTTGCAACTACAGCTCGAAGAGCTATTAAAGAAAGGCTACATTCATCCCAGTGTATCACCGTGGGGAGCCCCAGTACTGTCTGTGAAGAAGAAATATGGGACGATGAGGTTGTGCATTGACTTTCGACAGTTGAATAAAGTCACTGTCAAGAACAAATATCCTCTGCCAAGGATTGATGATCTTTTTTATCAGTTAAAGGATGTGAAAGTATTTTCGAAGATAGACCTTCGATCTGGATATCATCAAGTGAGGATAAAAGATGAAGACATCAACAAGACTACCTTCAAAACAAGGTACGGTCATTATGAGTTCACTATGGTGCCGTTTGGATTGTCCAACACGCCTGTTGTCTTCATATGCTTAATGAATGGAGTGTTCAGAAATTATTTGGAAAAGTTCGTTATAGTCTTCTTAGACGATATCTTGGTGTACTCCAATATAGAGGAAGAACATGAACAACACTTGAGAATGGTGTTGCAGGTGTTGAGAGAACACCAGCTGTACGCAAAACTAAGCAAGTGCTCATTTTATCAAAAGCAGATCCATTATCTGGGACACATTATTTCTAAAGAGGGGATCGATGTGGATCCTGAGAAGGTACATGCCATTCAAGAGTGGCCAGTGCCAAGAAATGTGACAGAAGTTAGATCCTTTATGGGTCTGGCAGGCTATTATAGGAGGTTCATAGTCGGATTTTCAAGGATAGCTCATGCTATCACTTCCTTGCAAAGGAAGGAGAAGAAGTTCCAGTTGACTGAGCAATGTGAGAGCAACTTCCAGTAATTGAAGCAGTTGCTCACTAGTGCTCCAGTCCTGAAAATTGCTGATCCAAGTAAGGATTATGTAGTGTGCACGGATGCGTGTAAGGAAGGGTTGGGAGGAGTTCTCGGCCAAGAGGGATCTATAATTTGTTATGAATCCCGAAAGATGAAAGAGCATGAAAAGAATTATGCCACTCATGATTTAGAGCTGGCAGAAATTGTCCATGCATTGAGTAAATGGAGACATTACCTCATGGGCAAGAATTTCGAACTGAGAACAGACCATAACGGTCTGAAGTATTTATTTGATCATCCAACGTTAAATGCCAGGCAAATTAGATGGTTGGAATTTCTGTGCGAATATGACTTTGATATCAGGCATATCAAAGGGAAAGACAATCAAGTGGCTGATGCACTCAGCAGAAAAGTGCATGAAGTACATGCTACAACCATTAGCATGTACAGACCCGAGCTGAAAGATAAAATTCTTGAAGCTGCAAATGTTGATTTGCAGTACAAAAGACTGGTAGCAAAGCTACATCAACATTTGGAACCACAAAACAAGGAAAGTTATACCTTGGGAACTGATAGTCTACTTCTGTATAAAGATAGAGTGTATGTGCCTAATGAAAGAGAATTGAAGCTGGAAATTCTAAAGGAAATGCATAATGTGACTTATGTCGGTCATCCTGGATATCAGAAGATTGTGGCAGTAGTCAAAAGCCATTATTTTTGGTCAGGTATGAAGAAGGAAATTGTTGAATACATCACCAGATGTATGGAATGCCAGAAGGTTAAGACTGAGCATAGACATCCAGCAGGGTTGTTGCATCCTTTACCTATTCCTGAGTGGAAATGGGATGTGGTAACAATGGATTTTATCACAGGATTTCCCAGAAAAAGCAAGCAGCATGATTCAATCATGGTGGTGGTGGACAAGATTACTAAAGCTACCCATTTTATTCCGCTGAAAACCACCCACAGAGCAGCGGATGTTGTTGATATCTTCTTAAAAGAAGTTGGTGCTTGCATGGAATTCCTAAGAAAATTGTGTCTGATAGGGACCCGAAATTCACTTGAAATTTTTGGAGAGGACTGTTCAAGGGATTCAGAACGAATCTGAACTTTAGTACAACATATCATCCCGAGTCTGATGGACAGATAGAGAGGGTAAACAGAGTAATAGAAGACATGTTGAGGATGTATGTGATGGATAAACCATCAAGGTGGGAAGACTACCTACATTTGGTAGAATTCGCTTACAATAATGGGTACCATGCATCTCTGAAGATGAGCCCATTCGAAGCACTTTATGGAAGAAAGTGCAACACTCCAGTAAGTTGGGATAATTCAGCTGACATAGTAGTAGTTGGACCTGAACTACTCAAAGAGATGGAAGATCAGATGATCAAAATCAAACAGAATTTGAAAGTTGCCCGGGACAGGAAGAAAAGTTACATTGATAGTAATAGAACCCATAAAGAATTTAAAGTGGGTGACCATGTTTTCCTGAAAGTGAAAGCTAACAGGAGTTCCCTGAAATTGGGAAGTTGTGCCAAGTTGGCAGCAAGATTTTGTGGGCCATTTGAGATCCTGGAAAGGATTGGTCCAGTTGCATACATGCTTCCATTACCTGCATCTATGACTGTACATAATGTGTTTCATGTTTCACTGCTTAAGAAATATGTACTTGATGCTAATCATGTTATCGATTGGACTGTGATTCAAGTGGAACCCGAAGGTGTCCTGCAGGTGCACCCTGTGCGCATATTGGACAGGAAAAACAAGCAGCTCCGGAATCGAGTTATAGAGCTTGTAAAGGTCTAGTAGACCTAGTACGGTCCTGAGGATGCGACATGGGAGCATGAAGAAGCTATGCGGGCAGAATATCCACATATTTTTGAAAATTTTGAAGGACACACAGAGGCAGTGTAAGTTGCACTGAGGACAGTGCAAAAATAAGGGGAGCGGGATTGTAGTGTCCCCAAGGCTGAGCCTTGTCACAGATCATGCTTTATGAAAAGAATTGTAAATGTGTTCTATAGGCTAGTGAGCCAAGTGTTGTATAAGTTGTAGGCTTATGTGTTTTTTTAGGCCAGGGAGCCTAAGTGTTGAAGGCCAGGAGCCTGTTGATGTATTGTATGTATACAGATCAATTAATAAAATATAAACACCACCAGTGCAGACCGACCACGATGAATGAGTGATGGGGGACTGAGTGTCCACAGAGTGGGCAAGGAACTAGGGGCTGGAAGGTGGGAAAGGGGCTGATTTTGAGCCGAGGGGATAAGCCTAGGGGGAGCTTAAGCCTGGGAAATAATATTTTAATATTATTTTAAAAAGAGACATGTGCATTTTTGTTTATCCTAAGTTCCTGGCAAGGGAGGGAACGTGAAAAGGGGATGCACGCTGTGGTACACATGCATTTCCCAGGGTGACAAGTGTCAACCCTGGTGCATGCAAATAAAATGGAGGAAATAAGCCATGAGGGGGGATCTTCTCTCCATTCGGACCTGAACCTGGGAGCGTAGAACCGGTACGCCATCGACCAGATTACTTTGATTCATCTCGAAATCCTGTGTTTGTCTGAAGAACCCATGTACACCCATGTCCCAAGATGTGAGTCTGTGTTTGACTCTGAGTAAACCCGTGTTCCTGAGAAAACTTGTGTGCGCATCAAGCCTGTTTTTTACTCGAGTGGAAGAATCCTTGGGTTGTTGGGAAACACTGAGCTAGCCTGTGCGTGGAGCCTGTTTCGAAACATCACTGTGAGATCACCCTGTGAATACCGAACCAGTTGGGGAAGCCTTGTCTTTGTTCCTGTGGATTGTTGTGACCACGCAGTACTGGATTGCGTGAGGCTTGTTGGCCTGTGAGCGAATCCTCTAGGTGAGAGAGTGCACAGAGGGAGAAGAGAACTCCTGGAAGAAACCCTGTAGCTGCCATAGAGCCTGGAGACTTTCGGTCCGGTCTGTTCCTATAACCCAAGGTAAGAGAGACTGGAAGCCGAAGGACTATTTAGGTGACAGAGAAGGTGCACTCTCCTGGGGTGGAACAGGCATGTGGGGAATGAGGGTCTGTGGGCAGTGAGCGTGGGAGATTACTGGGAGAGATTTCTTCCTGATGGTTGTGTATGTGTTATCTTCCCTGTAACCTCAGCCTAGCCTAGGATTCCTTGCCTTGGGGTGGAGCTCGGTCCCAGCTCAAGGGTGACCCACGGTTGAGATGATGAATAGTGTGGTCTAAGGCTGGGAGGTTCATGGAAGGCCTGCACTTGGTTGGTGAATTCTACAACTGTTCAAAGATAAGTATCTGAATTATATTTTTATCTCGTTTGGCATGAATTTGTTGTTTATGTATCATGTTTTCCGCTGTGTAAATGAGTTACCGTTGAATGCTATGGCTTGTTTAATTGTAGCAGTAACTTATACGATTTTACTCTGTAATTGAAATGTGTTTAATTGTGTTAAATGCATGTGGTTATAATTCCTATATGAGTTATGTAAACATTCATGTATAGAATGGTAACTGTGAGGTTGAAAACCCTGGTAGTGAAAAGGGTACACTACAGATCTCGTAGTCCATCATTTCCTTGATTAGTATCTCCAAGTCAATGAAAGAGGCATAAATCATGGATGGAAGACAAATATTCATTGTCATGGCATGTTTTTGGTGCACAATCTAGCTTGGGTTTGAATGGAACAGTCGCACCACTTTTAACGTTCCAATGATTCGAGAAAAAATATAAAATAATGACAAGTGTCCCCCCTTTATATACACTTCCCGATTTTGGGGATGAGGCAAAGTGGTTTGGGGTAGACTTATTTTCTCCCCAAAATGCACTTGGTGGTGCCACATGGTCCCGAGTCGAAACCATGGTATTTTATCAACCCTCTTTCAAGAATTAACCCCCGCACTAGTTCTCCGCCTGATATGGTCTCTGACCGTTGATTATAGTGCTTGAGATTTGTGGCCCATCGGGTCCCATCAACTCTGCAATTTCATTATGTTTAGCCTTCTTATGCTAGATATGGCCCCACCCTCTATTTTATCATGCCTCTACACCAGTTTGGCCTCTTGCTAAGTCCTGAAACTTGGATTCCATAAACAATTGTTATAGTGATAACATGGGACATCCTAAATAATTTTATGAGCCCAAGATAGTCTTTTTTTCTTTGTATTTTTTCTACAGGCCTTTGTGGTTCTACCATGTCATGGTCCTATATACCATGCTCCTCAGGAACAACATCATTACCAACATATGAATCTGCAACTATAGGAATTTCATGTTCCTCATCATGGATCTAATCTATATGATGCTTCCTTGATCTATTGAGGGTTGCACCCTCATCAAAGATAACATATATGTTAATATCGAACTATCTATAAAAAGGGATGTAGACTCTATATGCCTTCAATGCTTCACTATATCCAACAAATACACCCTTCTTTCTTGAAGGATCAAACTTTCATCTCTTATACTTGGGAACATACACATACACTGGACAACCAAATATCTGCAGGTGGCTAACCTTTGGATTTTTTCCTCTAAACATTTCTTCCGGTGTCTTGTTCCCATGTGACTGTTGAGGACTTATGTTCTGAACACAGAAAGAAGTCATGGATGCTTCTTCTCATAGGTTCATAGAAAATTATTTATCATGAATCATTTCCTTTACTACTTCCATTATTGTTTGGTTATTTCTTTCTGCTACCCCATTCGACTGAGGATTGTAGGGAGTAGAGAGATCCCTCTTAATCCCAACTTATTTGAAGAATTCTTTAATGTCATCTGATCTAAACTCTCCCCCATTATCCAACCTCAAAGGTCTTTATCTTCCTTCCAGAAATATTTTCTACAAGAGATTTGAAAATTTTGAACTTGTTGAATACTTCACCTTTTGATTTCGAGAAATAAATCCAAGTCTTACATGAGAAATCATCAAAAATGAAAGATAATATACATGTGGCTGACATAGGTCCACACATGTATGAATGCATGATGTCAAAAACTCCTTTGGCTTTGTTCTCACTTCTTGGAAATAGATTCTTCATGTTCTTCCCTTGTGCGCATTCTTTGCATGTTCATTCATGATCCACCTAAATCTTTGAAAAACCTGTTACCATCTTGCCTATGATTAGTAATTATTTATAGCGTAGGTGAGCAAACCTTTTATTCCATAGCTCACTTGGATTTATTGTGTTGTGTACTAATGTTAAATCTGAGTGTCCCTTTAACATGTATAGACCTACTTCTTGGACACCAATCAAAATAGCATCATCAAAAGTCTTTCCTCTTTGCAACATGAGAACTTCACCATTAATAAAAGCGACTATGAATCCTTTCCCTTCCAATGTTGATATGGAAAGGAGATTTTTATTCAAACCGGGTACATACAAGACATCCTTTATCTTCAAGGGTTTTCTAGAATCTAACTTGTAGGAGGTCTCTCCAACTCCTTTGATGGGATACTCATAGTCATCACTGAGTTTCACCTTATGAGGAGAATTTTTCTGAACTATTTCTGAGAGAGAATCCTTGTAACCAGTAATGTGCTTAGAAGTAGCACTGTCAACTAGCCATGTGTCACATCCATGAGTGACTCTTCCTGTAAGATTTGATATCAGTACATGTTATTCACATGATTCATAATACTTTATTCTTTTCTGAGTAAGTTCATCATCTTCTATGGCATGAGCATGATGTCTCTTATTTTGTACTTTTTTGGCTTGCTCTTTCTTGAGAGTACAATCTCTTGCAATGTGTCCCATCTTCTGGCAGCAGTAGAATTTGTATCTAGACTAATCCTTTTGAGACTTTGGTGACCTTTGAGACTTCTTGGGCAGATGATTCTCTTTCCTTATCTTTAATTCTTTTTCATGTACTGGTAGATATTGATCATCATTTCCCGACTTCTTTTCTCTTGTTTCCATTCTAGCTTCTTCTTGAGTGAAATCTTCCCATAACCTATTGAAATTAATTATATTTATTCTAGAAAATATTCATTGAATAAATGATTCCCAATATTTTGGGAGACCATTCAATGTAGTCATTACTAGCTCTACTTCTTCTACTGTGTCTCCAATAGCTTCAATATATTCTTTAATTTGAGACACCCTTGTGAAGTAAGATTGAATGGTTTCTGAATTCTACACCTTCACATTCTTGAGTTGTGTCCTCAAGGTCATCTTCCAGTTGATATTATTTCCTTCATACAATCGGTATAAGGCATCAAACATTTTTTATTTGGTCTTCAATGATGAGACATGTGGGATTAAGTGATCTTGGATAGAATCTACAATGATATTATTTTCCTGAACCAGATTCTTCTTGTGTTTTTCCTTAGCTTCATCTCCCTTTGTCTCTACAACTTTTTCTTCAATAAAACCTTTAGATAATTTTCCTCTAGAATGAGCATCAATCTATAATTCCATGCTTGGAAGTTGTCAACGCCCTTAAGTTTTTCATCAAGCTTAGTACTGATAGTCATTTTTCCCTCGGCACTAGAAATATGACAGAAAAATTAATATTTTGTAGAAATGGAATTTGAAATAACCAGTGAGTGCACTATTCCAAGGAAGCCTCCTTTCTTCAAGAATAAAATTCAACTCAACCTTTAAATTCAGATTCCTTGACCTAGGGTTTTATGAGAAAACCCTAATTTATCAACTTCATAAATTTATAGATCTTATCCAGGGAATAAATGTGCCCTACTTAGGGGACCTTCTTGGTGGGTGTAGTAAAGGCTCAATGAGATTTACAATGGAATAAACCAAGGATCTTCCTTCCAGTGGTTAGATTATTATGAAGGAAAATAACTCTCATACCATGTTAAAATTTTGATATGCTTGTTTAACCATAGAAAATATCACATCATTGTCACCCAACCATAGGAATTCACATATGCCACCCATGAGTACACTAATATTTTCTTAGATAGATTAATTTCGGCAAGACCACACTAGAACCAACATATAAACCCTAACTAAAAACACCATTTTTGCAACTACAACACAATACCAATAGAGTGTACCTTTACTAAGAGAAGAACACAAGAATGAGATATTGTAATGCCCCAGGCCCTCCAACCTCTATCGGGTAATGCTACCTAAACATTTGTATCTTTTTTTTTCTTCTCTGATACTAATTTGTAACATTCTTGGCCTTCAACCAATAGGCCAGGCCATGCCACTGAATAAATTTCATGATTTGATACCATATACATTTATATTCATATCTATCTAATGCAATTTAAATAGTTATATCATTTTGTTCATACACCTGTTCATGCAAAAACAACATTAAAACATACATGCAATATATACAAACAATTCTAATAACAGTATAACTTGATTTAAAGATACACATCATATAAAGAACAAAGATTTTGTACTTATCTTTTACTATATGACCACCAACTGCATGCAGACCTTCCACGAACTTCCCAGCCTTAGACCACATTGCTCATCACACTCAGCAGTGGGCCACCCCCGATCTAGGATTAAACTCCACCGAGCAAGGGATTTCTAAGCTTGGAAAGGAAAACATGAAATCATCACAAATAAATAAGAATGATTTTCTTCCAAGAGCCACTTACACCCAAAGCCCATAAAATCTCATTCCCCACATGCCTATCTCACCCCAGGAGTGTACACCTTCACTATCACAATTCCATCGACTTTCCACCTCCCTTCCAGGGATTCAACAATAGGCTAGACCAAAAGTCTCATAGTACTATAGCTACTACAGAACTCCTTCTAGGAGAACTCACTTCCTTAACACACTCTCTCACCTAAAGAGAATTTCTCACAAGCTTGACAACCTACCTCTTCTATCCATCTCCTAATTCTAGTGGGTAACATCCACAACAAAATTGGGTAAGGGATCTGATAGTGACACCAAGCCACACCAGTCCAAAGAAAAATTGGGTAGCAATAGCAAAGTCTAAGGCATGATATGGCTCAGACATTACGCAGTCGGGTTGTGCTTCATAGGAAAAACTATTATCTTCATAAGATAGGTGTGCGAGTTTCAGAAGTTGTAGAGATCGACGATGGAGGAAATGGCTAGCTATGTCAAGAATCTCCTTGTCTCAGTGCGTGCATCAATGGGGATTATGGTTGACTTCCAGAGTGGAAAAGATCACAAGAATGGCGACGAAAACCCCCAATGAGTTAACTTTCCCACCTAAACATTGCATGCTCCCAGGTTGACACATATCTTCCTGAAGTTGCATGAGCTCCACTTAACAATCGTTCCCTTTCCCCAGGAACTTAGGAAAACATAGGTTATTTCAACCTTAGCCTCTAGGAAATAATAATATAATATTATTCCTTTAGAGGTAATCGCTTTAGATTAGCCCCTAATCCTAGACACTTAGCCCCTTCCCTTTCCCTACCTAGTGGAGCTTAATCCCCCATAACTCTTTATTTTTTGTTGGTCTACACGTAGCGATATAATTTTATTAATGATGTGAGTATTTACATATAAAAAAATTAAGCTCCTTGGCCTTAGCATCTGGGCTCTCTGGCCTAATAAACACATAAGTCTTCCAGCTTATAAACAATTGCCTCACCATCCTATAAACATAATTACAATTCAGCATGGGCTTGACCTTGGGGTGTTACATGTTTAAATTAATAAGACAACTGAGAGGGGTGGGTGAATCAGTTGTTATTGTGCTTGAACAATTTTATATCTGTAAAAACATTGTTACTCTTCTCCAACTGATAATCAATATCATGCAAGACATAAACAACATAAATAGTAAACATCAATCACACACATGATAAACAAAGAGACATATATTCATGAGGAAACCCATAAAGGGAGAAAACCTCTTCTTCTTAGAATGATAGGCAATCTTTTATGTTTTTTTAYCTCATCTATCTTTGAGCACCAACTCAAAATGAGACTACAACCTCTTCTTTTATAGGCTGCAAATTTTGGAGAGCACCAACCCTCAAGTTTCTCTAGAACCCATTAGAAAGAAGTATATTTKCTCCTTATGATTTCTAGCACTAACTCGATGGAAGAACCTACTTMTAGTTATACAAGCACCAAATTGCACACATAAAACTCTTAACTTTCCCTAGCACCACCCTACCACMCTATTTTCTAGCCACAACTAGATGGAAGCTACAACTCCCAGTATTCAAGCATCAAATTGAATAACAGAGGACCATAGTCCTTCCTAGAACCACCAAACCACCCTKATTATAAAAAAWTTCTTGAATAATACCTTACAACAATACAGATATGTCAATGCTTACCATTTCTTCTCTTTTCTACAATTCTTCTTTGCTTCTATTCTGCAATTCTTCTCTGCTTCTATATGTTCATACTCATTTACCATCTGTTGTTTCTCTATTCTTCTCATTCTCTTAGGTTCTCATACATTCTTCTCTTTTCACCATTTCTACTTTGTCATTCTTTTGTTCTTTGTCTCTGAATTTCTTCTCACTCTGTTCATACTGTAATTTTCATTTCATATGGTTCAACTCATTTTGCAGAAAAAACATCCAACCCAACTCTATCACAACATTTTTATTCTATCCTTTCACTCATGATCCATTACACTACAAATATATAATGCCCATGAACAATGATTCAATTCGTATAATTGAATCATAAATGATCAAGAGATCAAAAAGTGAAACAACAACTCTTCAATCAGATTGTCTATTTAATCTGTGTCGTTGGATTATACACACATAAACTTATATCGGGCGCAAAATTCCTCTCCACGTGACCAATTTTTGTGACCACACGCTAAACAAAAAAGGCGCTTTGCGACTTCACGCTTCAGCTATTCTACTGTGGGTCACCCCGACTCTCCCAACTCCCTGTCTCTGAAGTAGAGCCTAGAGACACTATCTCCTTCCCTTAATCTCTGTTGATCTGACCCCTTTCTATGACTTGGGGCCAAACACTTAGAGACTTCATGGTTTTTTAACTCACGAGTTAGCTCTCTGCCTTTCTCCAAAGTCCGAACTCCCTAACTCTGTGTAAGATCAACGGTCCACAATCTCATGTGATCTGATGACCCAGATCTTGTCTTTGGACTTTGAGACTTTGCGTTTTGAGATGTCAGAAGTTAGATCACCTTCTTTCTTTTGTTTCCCAATTTCCAAACTTCACTCTCATTTAATCGATGACCCACGACATTCCTCTGATCGACGGTCCAAATATCTTCTTCACGACTCAATGGCCCATGGCATTCCTTCCTAATCTCATCCATTCACAGTTGACATCAATGAAAACACTGAAAACACACCAAACAACTTACCAATGATATCGTCCAACAATCTACCTCTTTGACATTGATGGAAACTTTCTACATTCTGGTAATTCTGCAACAACAAATCTGCAACAGTATCTTTCCTTCTCCCTCTTTGGCATCGATGACAAAGGAAACACACTCCCCCTGTCATATATGAATGTAAAAACCATAACTATATTCACCAAAAATACAACAGATATTCAATAAGCACTCCTCTTGACAAGGTGAACAAATTAGATGAAAGAAGACATGACCCCCAACTTCTGATGAAGATATTGAAATGGTGTCTTTTCTAATGGTTTAGTAAAGATATCAACTATATGTTCTATGGAAGAAATATAATTCTTCTGAACAACTCTGTTTGTTACATTCTCTTTGAGAAAGTGATATTTAATTTGTATATGCTTAGTCTTTTAATGAAGCATAGGTTTCTTGGAGAGTAATGGCACTGGTGTTATCACAGTGAAGTGGAATGGGATCAGTATAAGTTACCTTCAAATATGCAAGAGTTTGTATCATCCACAATATCTGAGTGCAACAAGTAGCAACAACAATGTACTTTGCCTCTGTAGTTGACAAAGAAATATATCCTTGCTTCTTACTAAGCCATGCTACTAACAAATCACCGAAGAAGAATGCACCTCCACTGGTGCTCTTTCTCTCATCCAAACAATTTTCCCAATCAACATCTAAATATGTAGTTAATTGAAAATTATGATTTCGAGGATACCAAAGTCCATAAGTCATTGTACCATTCAAATATTTGAATATCCTCTTGACAACTGCTAAATGAATTTTTTTAGGAGAATATTGATAATGACCTACCATTCCAACAACTTGCATTATATCAGGATGAGATGTTGTGATGTATAGAATATTTCGTATCATTGATCGATATGTTCTTAAATCAACATTAGGTGAAATATAATGTTCCATCTAAAACTTCTTCAACACCTCTTTCAAATACATTTCTTGAGAGATAAATAACCTTGCAGAACTCTGATTGATTTGAAAACCAAGAAAATATGACAGTTCTCCTATCATGGACATCTCGAACTCAATTTGCATAGAATTAGAAAACCACTGAACAAAAGGGTTATTTGTACATCCAAAAATAATGTCATCTACATAAACCAAAACAACTAATAAATCATCACCTTCAAACTTAATGTATAGATTATTGTCAACAATACCTTTCTTGAACCCTTTGTCCTATAGAAATTTGTCCAGTATATAATACCAGGCTCATGGTGCTTGTTTCAGTCCATATAATTCCTTTTTCAACTTACAAACATAGTCAAGATTGTATGTTAGTGAAAATCCTTGAGGTTCCTCCATATATACTTCTTCTTCTAGATCTACATTAAGAAATGTTGACTTAACATCCATATGATATACTTTAAAGTTCTTATGACATGCATATGCAAGAAACATTCTGATGGCTTCTAATCTTTCCACTAGTGCAAAGGTTTCATCAAAATCTTGTCCTCCAACTTGTGCATACCCCTTATAGACCAATCTGGCTTTATTCCTAACAATTTGTCCTTGATCATTCATTTTCTTTCTAAACACCCATTTGGAACCTATTACATTCTTATTTTTAGGTCTAGGAACAAATTCCCAAGTATTGTTCTTCTCAATCTGATCAAGCTCTCCATTCATAGCTCTAATCCAATCGTCATGTTTGTTGGATTCATAAAAAAATTTAGGTTCAATAATAGATAGGAAAGCAATATGAGATTGTTGTGAGTCTTTAATTAATTTCCTTCTTGTCTGAAATCCTTTATTCATATCACCAATTAGTTGTTTTTCAGGATGATTCTTTCTAACAATTATGAGAGGTGGTTTTGTTTATGTCTGTTGATTTGATTCTACCTAAGTATTTGTATCGTCATCTGACTTAGAGTCTTCTCTTTCTGATTCTTGGGCCTGTTCATCTTCAACTTCAACTATATCCCGTGTTGTTGATTCAACACTTCTTACATCTTGTACCAGGATTTCTTCAACAACTTCTATGTCAATACAATCAACCAATTTATGTAGCCTCGTATTATAGCATCTATATCCTTTATTTTTTGTAGAATACCCTAAGAATATACCTTCATCATCCCTGTCATCATATTTTCCAAGATTTTCATCATTATTCTTGATATAACACTCACTCCCAAAAACTTTAAAATGTTTGATTGAAGCAAGTCTTCCCAACCATAGTTCATAAGGAGTCTTTTCACTATGTGGCTTGAGATGAGATTTGTTAAGAATATGTGTAGCTGTATGAATTGCTTCTACCCAATATGTCTGAGAAATATTCCTTTCATTCATCATTGACCTTTCCATCTGGTGAAGTTATCTATTCTACCTCTCAACTACTCCATTTTGTTGCGGATTCCTTGGAATAGTATACTCTCTTTTGATCCCATGTTTATCAAAAAAATATTTGAAGTCCCCTGAACTAAACTCTCCTCCTCCATCAAACCTTAATTCCTTCAATATTTTTCCTATTTGATTCTCAGTCAGAGCCTTAAACACTTTGAATTTTTCAAATGATTTAGATTTTTCTTTCAGAAAGGAAACCCACGTGAGTCTAGAATAATCATCAATAATCAACATGAAATAATTTTATTTTCCTGTACCTTCCTTCCTTGATGGTCCACATAAATCCATATGTACTAATTGAAGAGGTTTCTTTGTTGATGCAAAGTTATTATATTTAAACTATGTCCGAGTAAGCTTTCCTATTTGGCAAGGTTTACATGCAGAATCATATGGCTTTGATATCTTTGGAAGATCTTTTACTACCCCATTGTTTCTATGTTTGATTAGATGATCAATTTTAGGTGTCCAAGTCTCCTATGCCATAGCCAACTTTCATCATACTTGCTTAAGTGAAATTCTTCTTTTTCTTCTTTCAAAGCATAGACAATGTTTTTTGTTCTTATGTCTTTTGCAATCAAATGTCTTGAATTCACAGATTGTATTGTACAATATTTAGAAGTGAAAACAACTTCACATCCTCTATCACAAACTTGAATGAAACTAAGCAAATTATGTTTTAGACCATCTACAAGAAACACATATTGAGCATTCCCTTTGTCATTACTTAGACTTACCATTCCTTTACCTTTTATTTTTCCTAGTGCATCGTTCCCAAAAGTTACATTCCCTAATTTGCTTTCACTTAAAGACAGAAACTTACTTTTGTCTCCAATCATATGTTTGGAACATCTACTATTAATATACCAAGGATCCTTTTGTCTTTGATTAGAAAGTACTAACCCACATTTATTACTTTCTTTCTTTTTCCATATTTTGACATTTTCAATCGAGGAATTTATTCTTGAATCAACTTTGTAATTCTTCAAATGACAATATAAGCATTTGTGACCAAAATTATGACAATTGTAACATTCAGGATCATTATACAATGGATCAAAATAATTGTTGTGATGTTGTCTACTCACTAACTGTTTAGTTCTATGTTGCAACTGTTGTTCATTTTGTGACCTCCTTAGTTGAATACTTCTAAAATTAATTCCACAATTTGCATCTTTATGACCAAAATTAGAAAAATAATTACAACAACCATAGAACAAATTTTGATACTTGAATATTGACCTTCCTCTTAAAATTGGTTTCTTTAAATATTTTTGGCTTTGTTCCTATTCCGAGTTCAACTCATATTTATTAACTTTTTTTTGTAGAGTATGATCATAATCTGACTATCTACTGACTTGAAATTTGATCATCTTAGTAGATTCTTTCTTTTCTGACTGACTGCTACTTGAACCACTTTCATAATCTAGACCAGTTTTTATCACTGAAGATCTTTGTTTACTCAGGATGCCATTTAGTTCTTCTGAGGCTTTGATACTTGATAGATTTTGGTGATACAAGGCTTGAAACTTCTCCAACTCTTTTCTAGTTTTCACTACTTCTTCTTCCAGAGCTTCACATCTCACCTTCTTCTCTACTAATTTTTGTTTCAGAATATCTTCTATTTTCTTTGCTTCTTCAAATTCTACTTTTAACAAAAAAAAATATTCACTTGCTTCTTTACCATTCTTTTCAAACTGCATCAACAACTTCTTTTGCTTTCTCTTCTTAAGTCTGAGTCTGTCAATCTCTTCTAAAGCACTAATTATTTCACCTTCCATATCAACCACAACTTCTTCATCATGCATGCCACTTCCTATGTATTCATAATCAATGTATCCTATGACCATAAGCATAAAATCATTCACTTTATCTTCACAAGATGAATTGATATCTATGTCTTCAGAGGAGTTATCATTATTTGCACACAAACTTTTCTTTTTACTATATTTCTTAAATTTGCATTTCTTTTCATCATAAGAATTCTGGTATTTTTTATTCTGAGGACACTTAGATGCAAAATGACCTATCTTTCCATAGTTGAAACATTTAAATGGAAGCTTTCCTTGGTATTTTCCTGATCCTTTCTTTAACCTTCTCACAATTTTTTTCTCAATATCATCTAATTTTGAATCAGTATTCTTGTCTGCTTTAAAAGATGCTTCTCTAGTGATGGATTTATCTTTACTAATCCTCATTTCATAACAATTCATAGTTCTTAAGAGTTGATCAATAGGCAGAATTTTAAGATCATTCAGTTCTTCTATTGCAGAAATGTTTGGATTAAATCTATCATGCAAAGATCTTAAAATATTCTGAACTAAAAGTGCGTCTTAAATATTCTGACCAAGACCCTTCATGGAATTCACAAGCTCCTCAACTCTTAAACAATATTTACTAACTATTTCATCCTCATTAATCTTTAGTTGTTTAAATTTGAATCTATATGTATGAAGTTTGGCACCTTTTATTTTCTCATTTCCTTCATAATTGCTAATAAGTTTATCCCACATCTCTTTGGCAGATTCAAGATGCATAACCTTTACAAATTCATCTTCAGCAAGCCCACTCAAGATAACATTTATTTTGTTTGCATTTAAGCTAAATTCTAGCTTATCATCTTTGGAAACTAGCACAACAGGTTTTGTATATCCAGTCTCTATTACATCCCAAACATCAACACATAAGGCCATAATGTATGTTCTCATTCTAACTTTCCAAAAAGAATATTTTGTTCCATCAAATAGAGGAGGATTATTGGTTGAAGTCCCTTCATGCCTTTGTCATGTTTAAGCTTACAGATCTACCTTTAAATAAAAGGAACCTTCTCTGATACCAATTGTTTAAATTACTAAGACAACTAAGANGGGGGGGGGGGGTGGTGGGGTTGAATCAGTTGTTATTGTGATTAAACAATTTTATGTCTATAAAAATATTGTTACTCTTCTCCAACCGATAATTAAGATTATGCAAGACATAAAAAATAGAAATAGTAAACATCAATCACACAAATGATAAACACAAAGACATATATTCATGAGGAAACCCTTAAAGGGAGAAAACCTCTTCTTCTTAGAATGATAGGTATACTTTTATGTTTTTGTACATCATCTATCTTTGAGCACCAACTCAAAATGAGACTACAACCTCTTCTTTAACAAGCTACAACTTGTGGAGAGCACCAACCCTCACGTTTCTCTAGCACCCACTAGAAAGAAGAATATTTACTTCTGATGATCTCCAACACCAACTGGATGGAAGAACCTACTTCCACTTATACAAGCACCAAATTGCACACAGAAAACTCTTAGTTTTCCATAGCACCACCTTACCACCCTATTTTCTAGCCACAACTAGATGGAAGATACAACTCCCAGTATTAAAGAATCAACTTGAATTAGAGAGGACCACAGTCCTTCCTAGCACCACCCTACCACCCTGATTATAAAACTTTTCTTGAATAATATCTTACAATAATACAAATATGTCAATGCTTACCATTTCTTATCTTTTATGCAATTCTTCTCTGCTTCTGTTGTGCAATTCTGCTCTGCTTCTTTATGTTCATACTCGGCTCCATTTTTTGTCATTTACCATCTTCTCTTTCTCTATTCTTCTCGTTCTCTTAGGTTCTC
>JASDQU010103393.1:0-26739 GCA_032191745.1 Picea mariana | reverse complement strand
AATATCAACTCTGATACCACCCGATGCAACCCCCCTACTTCCCCATAGGGATACACAACTTGCCAGTCAAGGATTTTCAATTTTTGAGTCGAATGACTCCCTAGAACCTCAATGGTCCCCTTTAGTATCTAAACACATACCCTTTAGGATCCTTGGTGCAGGTTTGATAGCAACCACAACCTTTCCTTTCACTCTTCTGCAAAATCTCAGAGTATTTGGTGTTATCTCTTTTTCTGATAAGCCCTCTCTTGATATGACCTTGGGTGATGCCTTCTTGTTACCATGTGATTGCGGGCACAACCAATAGAGGTTTGGCATCAAACTGCTTTTTGGCCCACAATTCTCCTTGAACCTCCACATGTCCTCTCAGAAAAAGCATGGTATGGATTGCGGCCCACCCTTAATGTTTTAAAGTCCACGCAACTCCTATCCCCACAATGCTACGGGATATTCGATCTCGCGATATTCACGATACTATCTGAACTGACGGTTCATATCTTCGCCTTCCAAATCCATGGACTAGATCTACCCCTTCTCGATTGACGGTTGAGATCTCTTCGCGATTCTAGACTACGAGGTTTTGAAATATCAAACCCTTCTTTATTTCATACTTCAATATTCCACAACTAATGATCTGTAGACACCTGTCATGCTTAATCAATGGTCCTACTTCCACTTTGGGTGTTTGACCTTTTAACTCAGATCAATGGTCCTATGACCCCCTTCTCAATTGATGATCAAGATCTCCTTCAGGTTTTGGACTTCTGAGATTTCAAATCTAAAACCTCTTTTTCCCAATGGATTTTATCCAAAGACTATAATCCACTGACGCGTGTCCTCCTGATCTAATGATCAAGGATTACTTTGGGTATTTACCTAGAGCTCACAGATTTGTGCCATGTCTCCCTTTGATCTGACGATCGTGAATTACTTCAGGTCTTTACACGGAGCTCTTAGTTATACGCCATGTCTCCCTTTTTGATCTAAYGGCCATGAATGACTTTGGGTCTTTACCCGGATCTCACAGATATATCCCAGGTCTCCCTTCTGAACTCCGAGGGATCATATTCACTTCGAGTGATTGGATGGTTAAAATTAACTTCGTATTTTTGGAACTTTGGACTTCAGGAATTTTAACTCTCAAAACTTGCCTCTTCCTGGGCTCACAGTATCTGATGGCTCAGATCCACTTCAGGTGATTCAATGCCTGATATTACTTCAGGTTTCTGGCTCTCCGGACTTTCGGAATATCAGATCTCAAACATTGGTAGGTTTCTCTCTCTTTTATGTGTGAAGCGCTAAGGCTCGTGCACCTTGCTCCGATTAGACGACTGTCGATCCTTTGCACTGTGATCCAGTGGCCACTGTCACTCCTCCTCCTAAGCTTCTTATTTCTTCCAACTTAGAAGATTTATCAATATTCAAAGGTTTAAAACATTTTATCCTCCTACGAGTTTGACTCCTTGATCTCATCAACACTTATGAAAAGTTCTATTCCATTTGAGATTGATCCTTAAAGGATTCTGACTTCCCATGCACTCCTTGCATTCTTGAGATTTTGATAACTCATATCGAAGGATTTATTGAAAATAAATTCTTCTCGCTCACCTGGTGTTCCTCTGTTATGGTTCTTCTATGCTTGGTCACTTCTTGACTCTGTGCACTCCTTTCACATGGTCTAATTTTCCTTTGTTCTCTCTGAACTCCTACGAGTCAATCTGAGACTCAATCGATGCACTCCTCGCGTTTGATATGCAGACCTTGTATATGAGTTTCAGAAGAGAAATAATTGAAACTTATCCAGTTTTGTCACAAACTCATACGATCAACTTCTTGAACAATTATACATGAACGAAATGAAATAAATCAAATACCAAAAGCATAGCATTCATTCATTCATACATCAAATGAACATAGTCCAAGATTTGGTAAAATTTTGTTTGCTCTATTCATTCATGAAAACAAATTGCATAATCTTGTAGTTCTCCACTACATATTTATTCTACTCTACTATGCTCTACTAATTTATATCTCTATCTCATGGTCACCATCTGGTAACTTTACAATACAACAACAACTATCTAAGGACCAGCTCCATGAGCTCTCGTCGTCCTATCTGTAACCTATCCTATCAAACTCTTAGTGATTACCTACTTTGTACTATTACAATAACTATCAGTTGTTGCCAGATAAGAGTCAACACTCTATATTTGCAACCCCTTACAATCCTTAAGACTTTACAAACAAGTTACATATTTAAAATGTTGTTTACAAAATATCTCAACAACCAATTTATCTCTGAAATTAATGCTAAGATGTCACGTCCCTGCCTCCATGCTTGCACCTTTGACTTTGAAGGCGATGCTCCTTCATCATGATGATACAAGGTGTTTGGTTTGGTTCTACACACATTGAGTTGGTGCACAAGAATCACATACCAAAATAATATTACACACATTCCATAGTTTTTCTCACACCATATTGAGTGGACGATCTTGAGGCCAGTGAGCCTTTGTATATATGTTGTTTTTTATAGGCTGGTGAGCCAGGTTATTATAAGATAAAATTCTTATATGATTATTAGACCAGGGATCCTCAATGCTAAAGGCCATCATGCCTGTATTGTAATTGTAAATCATACTCATATTATTAATTAATTACACCACTGCATGCAGACCGACCAAACAAAAGAGATAGAGGGGTAAACTACACTAGAAAATGGTAAGTGAGATAAGAGTCTAGGAAAGGGGCTAAGATAAAGGGGGATTGAGCCCAATGGAATATTATATTAATATTCCTAAAAAGTTAAAGTATGGATATAAATTTATATATTATATCCTAATTTTCTAAAGGGGGGAGAAGAGAGTCCCTTGGGTTCCATGTGTCATAAAAGGCACATGCATATATATATAATAGGGAGATTTAATGTATTTCCCATCATTCTTGGATTATCCACTCATCCATGCTACCATCTATACCTGTACCTAGTTTGACTAAAATATGAAGAGGTGGGTTCTTAGGCCCATGGTCGAAGAAGCGAGTGGTTAGGTCCATAGGAAATTCTCTCCAGGTGAGAGATTTTCTATGTCGAATAAGTAGGTTGTAAGGCCCATGAGTAGTTACTCTAGGCTAGAAACTACTCGGAATTGTTCCTTGGTGTGTTGGGAAATGGCTATAGGGCTCTAATACTTCCTATTGTTGAAGCCCCGGAATGGAAGCGGGGCAGTCAAATTACTGTTGAATAGAGAAGGGGCACACTTCCTGGGGTGGAACATGCATGTGGGGAATGAGAGACTGTAGACTAGTTGCAATAGTTGGGAACCTTGGACTGAGAAATTATGATGCTTTTCAAACCTTAGACTTGATTATTATTTCCTTTTTCCTAGTAGAGTTTAGCCCCATCTTGGGTGTGACCCACTATTGAGATTATGAATAGCGTGGTCTATGGCTGGAAGGAACGTGGAAGATCTGCATGCAGTTAGTGTGTATTTTCTAAGATAAGTGTCTTTCATGGGCTTATTTCAATTACTGCATGTGTGCAATTATGAGTGTTTTATCATGGAATATTTGTTGTTAAATTATATATATGAATTGTTGTTGTTACATGCATGATGTTATTATTTCTGCTTAACTTTTCTTTTATGAAGAATTTATTATTTAGTTTAATGGTAGCAGAATTTATAAATTTCGTGTGGCATAGCCCAATTGGTGGTTGGGGATGCTACAATATGGTATCAGAGCTCCAATTTCCAACACTGATCCTGGATTGGACGAGCTAGATGAATGTGAACCTAAATTCCACAAAAAAATGATTTTGATGTGGCCGAATTTCAAGTTATAGTGTGTCCATGGAGAAATGAGAAGAAATTGAGTGGGATTGGGAAAAGGCCCCAATTTATGTTGTTAAATTCGTGGGGAATTGGGGAAATTTGGTCAAGTGATGAGGAATCCTAATTTTAATCCCTGTCAAAGAAAACTCAAACCTGGAATTGGTTGAATTTGAAGTTACTGGGAAGCCATGACAAATTGAGTGAGATTGGTTGAATAAAATGCTCAATTCTTGATTTAATTTGGGAAATTCGTACTAGGAATKTCAACCAGCAATGATTTATTGTTGCAAAAGTTGAATTGGTGTTATTAGTGTGAAATTGAACAAATTTCATAKTTGTAGAATGTCCATGGGGAAATTTTTGGCAAAATCCCTAATTTTTGTAATGGAATTCACGAGGAATTGATGCGCAAAAAAAATGAAGGTACGTAGGTGTGCACACTAAAAATGCATGATTTGCAACAAAAATCTTGTGATGTTTGGAAAATAAGGGTGTGTKGTTGTGTGCGCCAAAATTTKTCACTTCGGAGTACAAGTTGAGATGCACGGAAAAATATTGGTGCGTGGGTGTGCACACTTAAATATGGCATTGCACGGTGCAAAGTTGGTAATGTGTAAAAAATAATGGTGTGTGGGTGTGTGCACTTAAATGTGGCGCTCCACGGTGCAGAGTTGGTAATGCATGAAAAATAACATTGCATGAGTGTGCACTTAAATTGTTTTCTCTGCGATGAAGAGTTGGTAATGCACAAAAATTAATGGTGTGCAGGTGTGCACACTTAGACTTGGTGCTACACGAAGTAAAGCTAGTGAAGAGTGGAAACATAATAGTCCATGAATATGCACACTAAATTTAACACTACACAGTGAATATTGGGAGGCACATGCGTAATATTGGCATGTGTGGTGCGCACACACATAATATTGGTGCACATGGTGTGCACACTGAGTATTGGCAAAGCATAGATGAATTTTGTTGGTGCGTGCACAATGTTGGTATCCAGTGCATGCATGTTGAATATTCACGTCACTCGATGGTTTAATTAATGGTGTGGGTAGAGTACTGGTGCACAGTGGAAGATCACTAAAATTTGGCATGGTGAGGTGCATAGAGTGCAATGCGTGTGGAATATTAGCATGCGACAAAAAAATTGTGCGCAACATGTATTAGTGCATGAACCAAAATAGTGCATGTTAGATATTGGCATGTGACACAAAATTAGTGCACACCAGATATTGGCGCGACACAGAAGTGATCCACATTTTTTATAGGTGTGTGGAGCATGCGCTACCTTATAGTGTTTTTGCACATGATAAATATGGGTGTACATTTTCAAATTTTTGTGTGCAAATTCATTTGGATGATCTACAACATAAAAAAAAAACTAGTGAATTTCTATGACCTTTTATATTGTTCGAAGGTCATCTTTTTGCAACATGTTTTTGAGGCCCTAAACATTGCTTTTATTAACTCAAAATCCATGAGAATAGAGTGTACCAAGGTACACTTTGTCTCTACATATCAAATGAAATAGGTCAGAGAGAGATTTCTAATGGTGTAAACTTTTCGTCAAACGAATCTTTTATGAGGTGGTTACAAGACAAACAATAGAGGGTAAATTTTAAGACCCAACTAACTTTAGAGGGCCATAACTTTATGTTCTGGAATCAGATTGAAGCACAAGAGAAATATATGGAAATATATTGACCCATAGAACACATTCATGGAGATGAATTAAAATTTTAGGCATGTTAAAAATGTTTAATATGGAGCAAAAGGTACCTGTAGCATTTAAGGCCAAAAACACTAATTTTCCTAGAACTTCAACAAGTTGTAACAAGAAACACATAAACCAGAAAGAGGTGAAACTTAGAATTAATGTCCAAAATATGTATATGAAGTAACCCAATTGGGATCACACCAACAATCTAATGGAACATGTGAAAAAATGCATAATTATAGTTCACATTTGCACCTAGTTGAAGTGTGAACAAGAGAAGTTAATGAGAAATTTTCAAATGACCATAAATTTATGATCAAGACTCAGAATTGAGCAAGGGTGTATTCATTGGTAAGGTATTGGATAGAGGAGTCTAATTATCCACCCATAAAATTGATTTGGGAAGTTAATTTTCACAAGAGATCAGAAGAAGGAATTGTGATACATTATTGGAACAAAATTGTACATAATTTCATAAATTTGTTAAATTTTTTAGCCTAACAAATTTTATTGGATGCACATTTTGTAGAGTTAACAAAATTTAGTTCATAACATGTGAGAAGGTTTAAATTTAGTTAAATATAAGAAGAGGTACTCAAGGAAAGAGTGCTATGAAAAAAATCTTTCATAAGATGATCAAAAGCCAAGACTACAAAATGATAAGGTATGAATCTAGGTGCAACTATAAAATCTTGGGAAGCCACTATAGGAAGTTCATTCATGTTATCCAGGTACTCAATGTAATCTAGGCCAAGGAATAGATCATGTAGTGAATGAAATGGGGAAATTCCATTCACTCATAAAGAAACCAATATGCATATTAAACAATACATTGGAGTCAGATCTATTATAAAAGGATTGACTATCATAATGATATTAATCAGATAAAAAGAGATGCTTAATGAATATATGGATAAATAGTGCATCATATCCAGGGATTAGCTATGAAATTATAAAGTAATGTTTCCCTTATGGTTATCATAGTGCGCAATGGAAGCATTGTATGAAGGGCATCACTTCAAGGGTAAAGAAATGAAGGTGCACATAAGTAAGGAGTGTTGGTTGAGGCATAAAAAAATATACTGTAGAAATATTGGATCTATAATGATGCAATAAAACTCCTAGAAGAGGAATTACTCAAAGCAAAATGTATTAGAGATTGGATTAAGTTCATGAGTAAATTAAGATAGTTGAAAGGTACCAATAGATGGATACCAAGTTATACATCATCTTCTGCAACATTCGAGAAACTATGAAAACAATGGGAAGGGTTGTTGAGTACATTCCCAAGATATGGGTGCATTGACAAGGTACATTGGGATGTTAATCCAAAAAGGATTCAAACATGGACAGGAAGGAATACGTGCATCAATTTGGCATGATGAAAGTTTATTTTTCAAATCAAGTTGAAAATCAGATGGGTCGGGATAGAATAAAGTAATGGTTAATTAAGAAAATCCAACTGTTGGTATGTTCAATCAAGGAAAGTCTGAATCAGTTTGTTCTAATAAATAAATTGGCGTTAAATGTCCAAGGTTAATTAGAGATCATGGTTGGAAATGTAGTTTGGTCATGTAGGAGTTAGATCAGAGGGATCCAAGTAATAGTGGAATGTTGAAACTTAATATGAGCATCATATATGGCTACAAGTGTGCAAAGTAGATAAGAAAGGTTGGGATGGAAAAGTACTCAAGATAGAGAACACTCAGGCATATCGTTTTCTTTTGTAAGAACACAAAAAAAATTAGGAATCCGAGAAGAATTGAAGACTTCCAGGAAAAACAAAGAAAAGTGATACATGGAGAAAGAGATTGTTGCAATTACTGTAGCAACAATCATGTTATGGATTGTTGGAAATCCATACATAGTACATGAAATTGACATGCAAATGCATCTAGGAGCATGTTGACGATGCATTATTAGTTTATACAAATATGAATTGAYGAATGATGATTTGTTAATATACATATATAACATAATAAGACTACGATTAGTCTATTTGTTGAATATATATTAATATGAAAGCTGCTAATGGTGGTTGTTGTACTAGGAAGAAGAGAATTATKGCATGTTTGCAAGTGCCACTACTAATGTTGCTACAGATAGAAAGAAGCAACATAAAGATGAAGAGTGTATTATAAGTCTTATAATAGAAGAATGGGAGATTCTATTGTTATCAACTATGTAGGTAACATTAAATTCATTTAATGGTAGTTATGTAGGTACGAGTTTTATGTACTCTTATTGCATAATTAATGAATGGAATTTAGTTAAGAATTTCCGCATCCAATTTTATTTTATAAAATCACATTATTGTATTAGTTGAATGCATTGATGTGAATAAAATACCATTAGGTGTGGAAAAGGTTGGAGGGTTGTAATAATTATGATTTTTTATTATCTTTTGAATGCATACATTGACATAGAAACATGTCATGTTAATTAATTATGAGCTAATAACCAAGGAAATAAAAGGTATGAACCTCTTATAAGAATGGATTCCAGAAAAACTATTCATGTATGAGACCATGACATGGTTGGTTATGGAAATGTATGGTTATGGAAAGGCTATGTACCACATAAATGTCCAATGAAATTCCTACTTCTAAATAATATTTGGACTGCAACCTTTTTTCTAACACTAATGAACACCACAAAATTATATTCTTGGTGTAGTGTTCGGGTTGAAAAGGAAGGAATCCAAATAATTGAGAAGAAAATAAGAAGTGTATGGAGAATGTGTCAAGGCATTGGCCAGATTTCCAATTTACCAACGATGAGATACATGAATTAGATATAGAGCATTATGAAAATCAATGGGAAGATGCAGTGAAAAGTTATACATTGAGAATTACACTCATGCATAGTAAGTGGTAGAATTACACCTATGCATGATACATTGTTATACTTAAGTGAATTATTGAATGCATTTTTGTGAATGCATGCATACATGTTATTTAATGGAAATGATTATGCTAACATCTGAAATGTTACGATTATTACCAACTCATGGAGTTGAGGACATTCAAGGGATGTTAGACATTGCAACATGAAAGTCGCAAGTCAATTAGTCACATGAGAATTGACTACATGAATTCTCTGTTAAGAAAATAGAGTAATGAACTTACTGATATTAAGTGTGAACATGCATATGCATAGAGTGGTAATTTTATTCTATTTAATAAATTACTTGATAACTGGTGATGGAAATTTTTAAGTATGGATAATTCTGGAATTACTTGTGAGCTTTTGTAAGTATTACAATATAATTTTATGGTGCATGACATACTAATAATTTGTTGGTTGAATGCAAGCTCAAAACACTCCAGGAAAAGTGGTCTCAACTATGATACTACATAGATCCATGATAAACATTACTACCTATTGTTGCAACAACCAGGAAAACTATGAGACATAATTTCATATTTTGGGAACAATGGATTTCCTTTATGGAATAAATTTGAATTTCTAAAATGATTTTTTTATAATAATCTCTCATAACAATTGTATGTGGGTGATACAGGTGAGATAATATTTATTATAGCTAGCATGCTTGGAAAGAACAACTATCATTGGAGACACTAGAGCCCTAAAAATGTAGAACCTTGGTGGAGTTATGGTAATGATTTAGAGCTCTCCTTGTGTGTAAAATCCTTGGAAAGATGGACCATTGAGGGAATGCATAGAAGTGAAGGGATACATGAGCCTAGAAGGGTGAGTGAAAAAAGGAAGATGCAACTCAAAGATTCTTATGGAATGGTAGTTGTCATAATGAGGGTGTGCCAAAAGGAACAATGAGTTGAATTATTTCATGAAGTATCTCTATGGAATAAAGAAAATGACTTTCAGTTGCAGTATGAATACATGAATTGGTGCTTGAAATAAGAGCACCATATGGATAACAAACTTCATTAGGAAAAGCATGGAGTTTTGTTTTTAGGAATTTTGAATTCTACATGGTATATAATGCATTGAGGATAGTGCATAAATAAGGGGGAGGGGAATATACTACCCCTAGGATGAAACCCAATTGTAAATGTAAATGTAAATATGCTTATAAGCTAGTGAGATGATGATAAATGGTATTTCATCTAGTTCTATTTCATCTAGTTCTACATGCATTGAGTTAGTGCACTGGAATCTCATACCAAAAGAAGAGTACACAGATTCCATAGTTTTGTGCACACTAGATTGAGTGCACGATCTTGAGGTTAGTGATCATTTGTATATATGTTGTGTTTTATAGGTTGGTGAGCCAGGTTATTATAGTATAGAATTCTTATATGATAATTAGGCCAGGGAGCCTGGATGATAAAGGTCATCATGCCTATATTTTAATTGTAAATAATACTCATATTATTAATTAAGTAAACTAATGCATGTAGACCGACAAAAAAAAAGAGATGGGGGGACAAAATCCACTAAAACGAGGTAAGGGAACTAAGAGTATAAGAAAGGGGCTAAGGTAAAGGGGGCTTGTGCCCAATGAAATATTATATTAATATTCCTAAAAAGTTAAAGTATGGATATAAATTTATATATTATATCCTAAGTTTCTAAAGGGGGGACAAGAGAGTCCCTTGAGTTCTATGTATCATTACAAACACACACATATATATAATAGTGAGATTTAGTGTATTTCCCATCATTCCTGGATTATCCACTCATGTTTTCCTACCATCCACTCATCCATTCTACCATTTGTACTTATACTTGGTTTGAATGCAGGATGAAGAGGTGGGTTTTCAGGCCAGTGGTCGAATAAGTGGGTTGTCAGGATCATATTCATTTCTCTCTTGGTTAGAGATTTTCTATGTCAAGAAGGTGAGTAGTTTCTCTAAGAAAGAAACTACTCAGAATTGTTCCCTGGTGCATTGGGAAATAGCTACAGGGTTCTAAGACTTTCTTTCCACTGTGTTGTTGAAGCCCTGGAAGGTAAGTGGGGAATTCGAGGGACTGTTGAAAAAATAAGGGTTACACTTCCTGGGGTGGGGCATGCATGTGGGGAATGAGAGACTGTAGGCTAGTTGTAGCAGTTGGGAACCTTGGAATAAATAATTATGATGTTTTTGAGACCTTAGATTGGCTTAGTATTTCCCTTTCCCTGGTAGAGTTTATCTCAAGCTTGGAGGTGAACTATTGTTGATATTATGAACAATGTGGTCTATGGCTAGGAGGAACATGGAAGGTATTCATGTAGTTGGTGTATATTTCAAGAGATAAGTTTCTTTCATGGGATTATTTCAATTACTGTGTGTGTGCAATTATGAGTTTTCTATCATGGAATCTTTGTTGTTAAATTCTATATATGAATTCTTATTCTTACATGCATGATGCTATTATTTCTACTTAACTTTGTTTTATGTAGAATTTATTATTTAGTTTAATGGTATCATAATTCATAAATTCCGTGTGGCATATCCCAGTTGGTGGATGGAGATTCTACAACCTTTGTTAGGATGTATGCAGGATTCTGGCTAGTATGTATATTTTTCATCTTCAATTGTCTGTCTTCCAAAATGGACTGTATGAAATGGTACGTGAGTTGTATAAGCTCAGTATTAGAATGGAAGGATGAGTTGTTTCCAATATGAATTGAAATCGGATTGTCATAGAACCTTCTATTCTCCTTCTTCTTTCCTAATTCCTCCATAAACCTATGTAACCAAATAATCTCTTTACTATCCTCTGTAGAAAAAAGATACTCTGCTTCCATTGTTTAAAGTGCAACAACCTTTTGTATTTTTGAAATCCAACTTTTTTTTTTCCACCTACATTAAAAACTTACCTTCTGGTTCTCCTCCTTCTATATTTATCACTCACCATATCTGAATCAACATATCCCTATATAACAATGTTTGAAACTCCAAAACATAATGCATGAGTAGTAGTACCTATCAAATACCTCAAATCCACTTCACTGCCTCCCAAAGTTCTTTACTTGGATTGTTCATATACCTTCACACAACTCCCACTGCATGTGCAATATTTGGTCTTGTGCACACCATCACATACATCAAGCTTCCAACTGATGATGAATAAGGCACCTTGTACATGTATTTTATCTACTCATATGTCTCGAGACACATTTATTTGGTTAATTTGAATGTATGGTTGAAGGTGTACTAACTGGTTTCACATTTTGAATTATAAACCTCTCCAACACCTTCTCTATGTACTCAGCTTGAGACAATGTCAATTTTCCTTATCACTTTTTATTCTCATACCAAGGATTTTGTTTGCAACACCCAAATCCTTCATTGCAAATGAAGTAGATAGTTTCGTTTTTAGAACATTTGTATCCTCCATGTTAGACCCTGCATCAAGCATGTCATCTACATACAATAGCAACATAATATAGCTTACAATTTGTAGCCTCTTAAAATAAAAAAAAATGATCATAATGACATCTATTGTAATCTTGTTCTATCATAAACCTATCAAACTTCAAATACCATTTCCTTGGAGATTTATTTAGGCCATACAAGATCTTATTCAACATACATACTAAATTCTCCTATTCCTTTGACCTCATATCCCTGTGGTTGTTGCGTATAAATATCTTCATCCAAATCCCCATGGAGATTTTTTTTTTTTACATCTAACTGTTCACGATGAAAATATTCTACTTCAACAAGAATTAAAATGGTCCTAATAGAATTCATTTCAGCAATGCAAGAAAATGTTTCATCAAAATATATACCTTTCTTTTGTGTAAACCCATTGACAACAAGTATGCCCTTGCACCACTTTTTTTTTCCATCTTCTTCATTCAACATGTAAACCCATTTATTATGCAATTCTCTTTTTCCTACAGTCAACTGAAACAAGTCCCAAGTTTGGTTATTTACCAAGGACTCCATTTCATCTTTCATTCCGTTCTCTCACTTCTTTTCAGTGTCTACCTGCATTGCCTCTTCATAACTTTTTGGTTCACCAGAATCAATCAATAATAAATAATACAATGAAAGAGAGTATCGTTCAGGGGGTCTACTTCACTTGGTATATATTCTAACAAAACTTGCAGGAGTTTGAGATACATGTTGCTCCTATTGTTGTACATTTTGATTTTCTAGTACCTTTGGAGTTTATTTTTGAGTGATCTCATCAAGAAATATGTATTTTGGTGTTTCTTTTTCATGTTTCTTTCCCTACAACTGATCTTTGTACATCAACTTCTCATTGAATATGAAATCTCTACTCCTAATTATTTTTTTATTTTCATAATCCCATAAGCGATAACCAAAATCATTAACATTGTATCCAATAAAGGTACACTTCTTGTATTTTACTTCAAGCTTTGTTCTATTTTATTTATCAATATGGAAAAATGCTTCAAAGCCAAAGTCTTCAGAAATGAATAGTTTACCTTTTTACCCATCCATGCCTCCTCTAGAATTATACCATCCAAATACATTGAAGGTGCTATGATTAAAGTAAAACCTAGTATCTACAACATAGTCCCAGAACTGCAAGGGTAACCCAACATGGAATCACATACTCCTTGCACATTCCATGATTGTCATGTTCACCCTTTCTGACACACCATTTTCTTGTGGTGTTCCTGGAATTGTTTGTTCTCTACGAATCCCATGGTATGAATAGTAATTATCAAACTCCTTGCTGCATTATTCACCTAAATTATCTGATCTGATACAATTCAACCTCTTTCTTGTCTCATTATCAACCAAAGATTTCCATTTCTTAAAAGTATATAAAACATCATATTTTTTTCGAATGCAATAAACCCAATTTTTTCTAGTTGAATCATAAATAAAAATAACATAATAATGAGAGACACCTAGAGATGATAGTTGATCCATTCCATATAAATCTATATGAACAAGCTCCAAATTTTCTCTCTTATTTTATTTTTTGACTTCGAGAAATCTAAATTTCTTATGTTTTCCATAAACATAGTTCTCACATAAATCCAAATCAGCTTGCTTCAAATCTAGAAACAAATTCCTTTTGCGAAGTATCTTTATCCCCTTCTCACTCATGTGTCCAAGCCTATGATGCCACATTGTTGTATCCACTCCTTTATAATCTAAAGATATAAAAGAGTCAGTATTAACAATACATAAATACAATGTAGCTACCTTCTCTCCTTTTTCCATTACCCGTGATCCTTTAGTGAACGCCCATGCTTAATCTATAAATATAGATATATATCCTTCACTTTCCAACTACTATGTTGAAATTACATTTATTATAATATTCAGTATATGTCTAATCTCTTTCAGTAACCCTTGATTTCCATCATTTTTCTTCATTTTTACCTTACTCATTCCAACAATTTGACATGGCTCATCATCACCAATTAAACCTATAACATCACCTTGAACATAATATTCCATAGATAGTAATTTTTTTGTTAAATTTATCGACCCTAAACTTTCCATATTCCTCCATTTCTCCCACTCGAACCAGGAACCCTCTTTTCCTATGAGTTACCTCTAGATCTGATACTAGCTGTTTGAAAAATAGGATCATAGAGAAATAAAATAAAATAGACGTGGAAAAAAAAAGATACATAATACAATAGAAACAAATATATACATGGTTCACCCAATGTGGGATACATCCACCAGATAAATTTCCAGGTTCTTCCTTTATTATTTTCTAACAAATGAAGGGATACAACCTACATCACACCCATTATAACTTCCTCTTCTTTCTCTCATAACATCCTCTCTCAGAATACAATATCCACTCCCATGATTTTGTCGCAATACAGTTCCATCATACATAAAAGAGGGTTTCCTTCTAGGGATAAAAATCCTAACATAACTTCTACCATTATATCTACAACCTTATAATGAATGGTTCAGATTGACTAAGAAATTACAAAAATTGAATTGCCAAAAAATGTGTATCCTACAATTTACTTGACCTACATATGAATTAGGAAGATAATTAGGCTCCACAACCAACATGTATTTTGGCACCCATGTTGAAGTATTTTCATAGTCTTGGTGGCCCATTTTAGTCCCTGCATGACTTTGCGATGGAGCCTCATAAACTCTTCTCATTCTTTTTCTAGTCAATACCCACTAGTCTCCTTCACTTATATGTTAATTTGATATATTGCATTGCATTTTCTTTCTTTCTCTTTTGATCCTAATGGAGGCTTCAAATTTCTATCATGTAGCGTATTTTTTATGCATTCTCTTTATTTGTTATCCTTTGCATTACTTCCTTTCTTACTTGACACCAATATTCCTAGAGGAAACCTTCCCCCGAATTTCCATATCCTACATACATTCCTTCCATTGAGCATATGTATGTTCCTTGTTCTTGGAACTAGTTTTCTTGCCCATGAAACTCATTTACCCCATTGCATTATAATGTTATTTTGTTGTTCTTCAATATTTCTAACATGAAAATGATAAAAAAAATAAAAATAAGAGAATGGGAAAGAGTAAATCTTTTAGTATGTGTTTGGTAGAAATCATGTTTCCCTTGAACAAAGCACTAGTTTTGAATCTATCTCTAAACAAATTGGGTTTTGGTACAAATTTGGGAAACTAAACCTTATTCATTGATCATTTGATCCTCCAAATGGTTATTCTTCCAGTCACTATGGATATTTTGTTGATTCCTATTGTGTCGCAAAATTATGTCATTGTTCATTCTCGTGTCTATGCTACCCAATTCACTTTTGTTTCATGTTTTTGTTAAAGAGAAATTTTAACTTGCATTGACCACTGCTCAAAATTCCCCACTTTTCATGTTGACCTCTCTATATCAAATTACTTCTCATAATCAACAAAAATAAATGTATTATACATGTGCTATTCTTAAAGGTCCCCATTGGATTCTTTCCAATGAGTCATGTCTTTTCAAATACGATACATTGCTTTGAGGGTTTTACCTAGAGTAGCACCCTAGGCCTATTTTCATCATTGATAGGTTACCTTGGACACAAAATATGATAATCCATCATTGGTCGTTGAATAATATTTGTTTGATGTGTTTGATATCAAGACCTCTATGTCAATTTCTCAATATGTGTTTGGAAACAATCATGTCTCCATTGAACAAAGCACTACTTTTGAGTCTATGTCTCAATGGATTGAGTTTTAGTATGGATTTAGTAAATTGAACCTTGTTCATTCATTATATACTCCTCCGAATGGTTATTATTATAGTCACTATGAAGATTTTGTTGATGCCTTCTGTGTCACACAATTATGTCATTGTTCATTCTTCATTTCATGCTACCCAGGTTACTTTTTTGTTGTGTTTTTTCTCAAGGGAATTTTTAACTTGCATCGACCACTCCTTAGAATTCCTGCATTTTCATTTCGACCTTCCCATATTAAATTAATTATTAGAATTATAAAAACTTGATGTCTTATACTCGTGCTAGTATGGAAGGTCCCCATTGAATTATTGTTGGTGGGTCATCTCTTATCAGATATGACACATTTCTCTGATCATTTTACCTAGACTAGCACCTTTCCAAAAAGCCAAGAATGATTAGTTGAGAACCAAAGAAACAAATAATTTCCAAATAAGAAAAAAATGAGTAGTCGAGAACAAAAGGAGGGTTATAGCATTGCCCCACCTTAGATAGAGGAACCACACATGTCAAAAGGATTTGAACCTCTTATCCGGATACCTCCAAATAATTTATTAGAGGAAAAACCATTGTATGGGGACACATAACTTAGCATATGTGGGCCTTCTACATAAGTATTGATTCCTTGATGCAATGATATTTTTATTGGTTTTATAGACTAGGATTATTCAAATACAACCATCGATAGAAACTTGACCTTATAAAGATATAAGACTTAGTCTTTCAATATATCAAGTGATCTAGGTTTCATTCAACTACAGCTAGAGCACCAATCTTTCCTTGTAAAAATAGTTGAGTTGTTCATAAATCACATAGATTGTAAAAGTTTCTTGAATAATAATGAAAATCAAGAGTGTATCAATTCTTTCCTCTTGCAATATGTCAACAATTATTATAAGTTCTAGAAACCATAAGAATCACTAAATAAGGATTTTGTAGTGGCCTTCTACCAAAAATATGACACCAATAAAATTTTAGGAAAATGGTGGAAGGACGTCAAAAAAATTATGAATAGGTCATCATGAAGATACCCAATCACCATTCTAATATATTCATACATGTACATGATGATGTTGTTTTCAGGATGTGTGGGGAGAAATATTGTTCTTTGAATTTTGGTTGCCTCTAGCCTATATTATTTCTATGTGGGGGAAGAAGTTTAACTTGGGTTCTATCATATCAAAACATCTCAGCATCAAATTTTGAGAATCTTAGAAGCCATAACCAAGTGTTGTTTCTTCATTTCATATGGTTTCTTTCTTCCTTGATGCATTATGTGCTCAAAATACTTTCCCAGGATTATCACTTAGTTATAAAGTATTTAAAACACCAATACATTTATATTTTGATATTTTATGGGAAAATAAATATAAGAGATCATACTCTCATATATGTCATTTATTTATAATACATCTATACAAAATCGTCTTTGTGCAAGAGCTCCCTTGGCTATGCAATTATGATAAAAAAAAATCATTGCCTATATTGGAAACTAGTATCTAGAGGAAAACCACACTTATCTAAGGATATATGGATCCACCTTCCCACCACACATCCTACCTGCCTATGTACATGACAAACTTGTGGTTGGGAAAATTTTGTATCATTCTCTCATGCAAGGTTTCACTACTACATTAGTAGAATATAAGAATAAAATATGTATCCCTTACAGCTTTCAAATAGGATATTATACTGTGAGGTATACCAAGCACGCTAAGAAGGAAGGTCAAATATAGTTATAGTAGAGGTTCATGATTTCTAGTTTTAGGAAACTTGACCCTAAAGGCTTAGTTCTTAAATAATGTGAGTATGTATCTATTACTTGGCCATATGCACATGAGAAGTGGCTGGAAGATATCTTTATAGGAAGTGTACAAGATCAAAAGGAAGTAGAAAAAATAAAGGCTCATCCAAATGTGATTTCTTTTGCATCCCTAACATTATAAGATATAATAAATATCATAAATAAAGGTTCCACCTCAAACAAATACTATGAAGAGGCCAAGAAATTTGAAGAATAAAGTTTGAATGGAGAAAGAGATCAATAGGTCATGATTTCTAAACATGAAGGAATTCTCAAGGAATAAGAGAAGAAAAAAAATTAGAGGAAGAAATGAAGAAGAAACTAGAATAAGATGTTCCTCGGGATTTGTTGGTCAAACAAAGAATTCAGGATAAGAGAGAGAAGAAAAAGAAGGATTTGTTGGAAGAAAGGAGAGAATGAGAAGAAAATGATAGACAAGAGCTCATGATGAATATAAAGAAAATGAATAAATTGATAGGACAAATAGAGAGAAAAGGGAGAATATTAAAAAGGAACACAAAAATTATCCAACAACTTCAAAACCTCCCAATGTCATTGACCTAACAGAGGATTAGGAAGATATGGAGAAAATAGGTGTTCCCATAACCAATGATAATTTTCTAGACACAAACAATCCTACTCAATACTTAAAGGAAGAAAAGGCTACGAGAGAAAATATGGGTGACATTGTAGAAGATACTCAAACTCATGAAGAGAATGCCACATGATTAGTTGATGAATGGCATGATCAAATTCCTTAAAAAAGGATAAAATTCAATAAATAATCTCCACTTCATGGGGGAAACCTCCTTTTACATTATGTCCAATTCAAAATACAATTTGAGATGAGATAATATGATCCTAAGACTAGGTATTCTTGGTAAATATATAGGAGATAAAGGGTAAAATTATAATGAAAGGGTACCATGAAGTTTTCTAGCCGACATAAAATTATAATACTATAAATGTAATACTTGAATATTTAGGCCTTAATAAGGGATTTTACACATAAAATGGGACTTTTTATAGGTATTAACATGCCCCTCCCCTTCAAGGAAGTATTTTCCTCAACACTTGACTAATTATGAGTGTTTCTGCATGAATAAATCATCTTCCCATGTTGCCTCTTCCACTGGTAGGTTCTTCTATTTAACGAGGTACTCCGTGATTAATTGATTTCTCAGTTTCTTAATCATTGTTGAAAGGATTGATTATGGTTCTTGTATTACTTTCCATTGTTTATTAATCTCTAGTAAGACAATTTGGACTGGGATCTTCTTGTTTATTACCTTATTTAAGAAAGAATAATGGAATACTAGATGTATATGTGAAGATGGAGGAAGCTCCAATTTGTAAGCCATAGTTCCAATCCTTTGAAAAACCTTATAGGGGTCATAATATTTGTGTGCTAATTTAGTGTCCTTTGTTTGTTTCTTGAGGGGAATCTATTTATATGGTTGTAGCCTCAGAACTACCAAATACTACACTTCCAATTCCATTTCACTATGATGTTTATTTTCTTTTTGTTTCATCCTACTTTGTGCCATAACCAAGTTGTCCTTTAATATTTTGAGAACCTCTTGTTGGTTCCCTATGTGGTCCTCCACTAAATCAACCTTTGTATTCCCTTTTGAGGGTGATTTAATGGATGACGGATGATATCCATAAAGTGCAATAAATGGGGGCATCTTTTATGAAGTATGAAAGGATATGTTGTACCATCATTCTGCCAAAGGAAACCACTTACGCCATTGTTTCTATTTATTTGATGCAAAACAATGAATATATACTTCTACACATGTATTCACAGTCTTAGTTTTCCCATTGGATTGATGGTGGTAAGATGAGTTGTGAGCCAATTTAGTGCCCAGACAAGAAAATAATTCAATCCAAAATTTTCCAGTGAAAATTGGATCTTCGTCACTTAAAATAATCTTAGGGACTCCATGTATATTTTGAACTTTTTCCATGAATATTGTAGCTATTTTAATTGCTTTAAAAGGATAGGAAGGAGAATAAAAATGGACATACTTTGTCATTCAACCCAATACTACCATGATGACAATATTTCCTTCATCTTTGGGTAAACCCATAATTATATCCATTGAAACTTCTTCCCAACATTGACATGGTATAGATAATGGTTGTAGGAGACCTGACATCTTGATTGTTTCTCCATTTTTCTATTGGAAGACTAAACATTCAAACAAAACAATTTGAACATCAATTTTAAGACCTCACTAGAAATAATCCTTCTTGATCATGTGGTATGTTTTCAAGAAACCTAAATGTCCTCCTATAGGAGAAATGTGAAATTCTAGAAGGACCTTTTGTTTGAGTTGAGAATTATTACATAAATATAGGAGACCATGATACCATAGAAAATAATTCTTCCATACAAAATTGTATAGTGAAATGAGGTCCTCATGCAGTTGTTGAATGATCTTGCATACCTCTTGATCTTTCTTCTATTATGTCCTTTCCTATTCCACCCAATCAAATTGGAGGATAGAAATAACACATGATGAATCTTATATTTATTCTTCTTTCCTTGAAAGGGAATATGCTACAACATTATTTTTTCCTTTTTTGTAGATAATTTCAAATTCATAGCCTAGGATCTTTGTAACCAATTTTTTTTTTCTCTTCTAAATATATTCATTGGTCCAAGAAGTAATTCAAACTATCATGATATGTTTTTACTTTGAAGTTTCTTCCTATTTGGTAAGGGATCCATTTCTTAATGGCATGTAGTATGACCAACATTTATTTTTCATAAATGGATTTGAATTTTTTTTTTCCTTTAAGCTGGATACTTTCAAAGCATCAAAACTACACCAATTCCATGGCCTAAGGAATCACATCCCATAATAATTTTTTTTATAAAGTCGAGTGTGGCCAGGATGGGAGTAGTGCACATAGTCTCCTTATTCCTTTCAAAAGATTTTGTTTATTCTTCAGTCCAAGAAAATTATTCCTTATTTAATAATGATGTTAGAGATGATTCTATTTGACCATAATTCTGGAAAAACTTGTGATAGTAGTATTTTAACCCTAAGAATCCTCTAATTTTATTCAAGGTCTTGGGAATCAACCATTCCCTCATATATTTAATTTTGTTAGCGTCCAATATTACACCTTCATGAGATACAATATGACCCAAATATTACACTTCTTGAACCCCAAAGTCACATTTGGAAGTATTTTCATAAATTTTTTACTCTTCCAATAGTAGTAATACTCTTTCAACATGTTTTACATTCTCTTCCTAGTATTTGTTGTATATTATTATCTCATCAAAAAATACTAACAAAATTTTTCTAAGGAAGGGATTGAAAATGGAATTCATCAAGATCTGAAATGTTGAAGGTTCATTACTAAATCCAAATGGAATAACAAAAAACTCATAATGAACTTCATGTGTTCTAAAAACTGTTTTGGGAATTCTTTCCTACCTTATTATGATTGGATGATATCTTGAATGAAGATCCAACTTAGTAAACAATTTTTCTCCATGTAATTTATCTAATAATTCATCAATGACGGGAATAGGAAACTTATCTTTGATGGTGATTTTGTTGAGTTGTATATAATATGAAAACATACGTCGTGAAGCATCCTTTTCTGTAACCATCACCACTAGTGAAGAAAAATAAATTTGGCTAGGTTGAATGATGGAAACCTAAAAAATATCTTGGATCATGCACTCAATCTCACTCTTCTATGCATATGGATACTTGTAAAGCCTAATTTTAGGTGGTACACTTCCTGGTTTAGAATTAACAGCATTTTCATTATATTGATCATGTGGAAGACCCTTAGGCATTTCACCAAACACCTTGTAATAATTGATGATAACTATTTCGATGTCTAATGGAGAAGAGGATATAGTTTTTTGAACATCAATTGAGAAAAATTATGCAACTACACATTTGTCTCCCTTTTAGAGCAATTTTTTCATGATACTAGATATTATCACTTTAGACAGTTTCCCTTTGATACATGTAAGCTCAATTTCTTTTCCATTTTAGGAGACTCTCACGAAAATATATTGGAATTTAAGGGCCACTGTTCCCAATGACTGTAACCATTGAACCCTTAATACATAATGAAGACCCCCCATTTGGATGTCAATAATGGGGATATCCAAAAAATACTCCCCTCTGTTGAGATTAACACTATGTAATTTCCCTTAACAATATATGGTACCTCTATCTTCAATCATTACTTGAAACTATGGTGCAAGATATACAAAGAAATTGAGATATTTTTCTAATTTGCAATTGATGAAATTATGGGTACTACTAGAATCAATCAATATTATTACCTTTTTGTTCTTGATGCATCCTTGTATACTTAGGGTTTGTGGATTACTGATATGGCCAAATGCATGACAAAATATTTTTGGAGTACTCTCTTCTAGATCTGGATCATGTGGTGGATCCAATTCCTCAATTCCTCTTCAAAGTCTATGTAGAATAACTTCTTCTCACCACATTTATGTCCCTTACTGTACTTGTTGTCACAATTGAAACATAGTCCTTTTTCTCTTATTTCATCCATTTTTTTAGGTGTCGACCTTTTCGGTTGAGGTACACTTGTATTATGAACCACAAAATGATCACTTCTTCATGTGTATTCTCCAATGGTGTAATTGTGTGCATACTTATATTTGTGTTGAATATGATGAGAAAATTTCACAGCTTCCATAATATTTGTAGGATGTATTAAGAAAATCTCATGTTTAATGTCTTGTTTTAATCCACCCATGTAAACTTCCAACAAATGTTCAACACTTATGTCATCCACCCTTGTGGTTATTGGAGTTACTTCACACACACCTGGGATTTATTTTTCATAAGGTTTTTTATTTTTTATTAGTCATAATTAGTCATTATCCAGTCTCCTATATTTTAGGGGAGAATATTACACCTGAAGAATATTTTCTTTAAATTGACACTTCAGTTTGACTAGTTGAGTTGAGTCTAGATGTTGCATTGGTTTTGTCACCATGCAACATTTGGATCATCACCATACTAATGCACATTTGTCTTGGTTTCATCACCATATTGGCACATTACCCTTGATTCCTTGATCTAGTCCTCACTACATTATGTTTTAGTCAGTTAACTGAATACTGATTGACTAGTTAACTCAACTAGGTGGCAGTTCACTCCCATAACTGCCTGAGAGACTAGACTAGGTGGTAGTTCACTCCCATAACTGTTGGTGTGTTTCCAGATCACTCTAGACCACCACTACGTAGCATTAGTTACTCATGTATCCTATATCTATTGTAAAGTATTCACTCTTTGAGTGTGGAATATGATTAATGAGAATTCTTTCATTCTTTCTCTCCTTCTTCTTTCTCCAATTCTCTCTACAAATGTGTGTATTATTGTTTAGCTATATCTATTCTATGCAGGTTCAACACATTTACAGTGGCCAATACTTGAAATTATGAATTATAATCTTGAATATCACCTAAGTGCTTGATTCTTGTCAATTGAATGAAGTAGTCTTATTCCAAAACTTTCCCATATTCTTCTTCTAAGTCTCTCATAAATAAACACCAAATGTAATGATAAAGAGGGGTATTCATTTTAATTACCCATTGATAAAAATGATATTTTTTTATTTGAAAGTTCAATGCTGATATGTGAATCCTTTTCTTATCAACCATAATATTATGTAGTTCAAAATATTTCTCTATTTGGTTCACACAGATAAATACCTCTCTTCCATCAAACTTCATTAATTCAATATTGGGAAAGCTGAATTTAGGACGACCAACGTGATTAACTCCGCTATTAGAGTTAAATACTCTAGAAAATTGCTTATTATTGGCAAGTTGTTCAACTTGAATATTGCCCTTATTTTCATGAGTTCCTTGCATTTTAATATCTCCTTTAGGGTGTCTCTCATCTAGAGCCCAAAATATCATGAAAGACAATGGATTTTGCAATTCCTTCATGGAGTTCTATATTTCTATTTTATTTTCATCCATCTTATTTTCCATTTCATCCATATTTATTTTCATCTCTTCCTTATTTTCATCTATCTTCATTTTCATGTCATTCTTATTTTCATTCATATTTTTATGCATTTTTTTTCCATTTTATTCATATTTATTTTCATAGTTTCATCCATCTTATGTTCCATTTGTTTCCTATTTTTTAGTGATCCTCTTTTCCATCTGGTCATAAATATCTTTGATTTCATCTCGAGTCATGGTTGAGATCTCTGGAGGTTTAGTTTGTGAAATAAATTTTGTAGGGGCCTTTGGATCCATGTGATAAAATAGTAATTATCCACTTTTTCCTCTTTATTACAACCTTTCAATCACCAGAAACATATCTTCCAATAAAAATTTATGCCAATTTAAGTTACATACCTTTCAAGTCCTTAATTTGGAGTTTGTCCTCTTGACCAACCTTCCTTTTGATGTATTTCTAAAATTTTGGTCATTATGAACATAAAATTTCATCCTGTAGTACTCTAAAATTCCTTATATGCAATTCCATATGTCTGAACAAAATTGGATGTGCCAACTGAAGGTTAGGGTAAATTTCCCAAACATTGTTTTTCCTTTCTAGGAGAGAGAACTTGTACATAATTCCATGTGTCCAATATTTAATACTTGATTCTGAAAATTGTATCAAACATACTATGGAATTTTTGGATTCAAATGCAACTAGTCTCATAGAATTTGGATTTGTGTTGAAGAAGATATGACTATTTTACCAGAACACCTATTTGAGACTAGTTATAGAACTAGTCAAGAAACCTTATCTTCCATAGGGTATATATTTGAAAATGTAATGATCCATAATCTAAAATTTGAACCAAAGGTAGTGTGATATGTATTGTAAATAAAACCCAAGTTTCAATGTCTGAAGAATCATGGGAATTTCTTATATAAAAAAATCTAATATGACTTAATTGATGAAGAGAAACCCTAGGATCAATGCTATGATACCAAATGTTATGACACAATGCCTTAAAAAATGATAAAAATTTATAAATACAATCCACTTCAAGGGTGAAACCTTATTTTATAGTATATCCAATTCAAAATACAATACCAGATGAGATAATATGATCCTAAGACAAGGTATCCTTGGTATATATAAAGGAGACAAAGGGTATAGTTATAATGAAATTGTACCATGAAGAGTTCTAGCCAACATACAATTATAATACTATAAATGTAATAATTAAATATCTAGGCCTTAACAAGGGGTTTTACACATAAAATGAGACTTTTTCTAGGTATTAACAATGAACATGGAAAGGATCATACTGATATCTAAACTAAAAAGGTCCTTGATCCCAACGATCTAGAGGAAATTACAGATTCTTATAATTCCCAACAAACTCAATCAGCAGGAGAAAGAAATAATGTTGGGGATAACTATGATTCAACAATTCATAATCATACGGAAGTGGAGAAATCCTCCACATAGGACCAAATTCAACATCAATATCAAACTTTTGATAAGGCTTAGAAATATCATATAGTCAAGAAAACCCATAAAATGCAGAAAGGTAAGGAAACTCAAGACACTCAAATGAACAAGAAAAATTAAAATTCTCAACCCAAAGGGAAGAGTCAGGAGGCCACCATTGAACATTTACACAATCATGGAAGTATGTGAAGTATATTATCATGGGGGGAATAGACTATACCCCAACCAATTGATGAAGTTTCTGATCTAAAATGTTTCACATATGATAGGAAAATGAAATAAATTACCATAGTGACTCAGTAGAAGAGGAAGACCATAGTGGACAATGGTGTATTATGTACCTCAGAAGAGGTTTTTCTTGACAAAAATAAGTACAATGTGAGTGAGAATTTTTGAGTAGGTATGGAAATAACCCATTCTTCACTAGATATGGCTATAGAATAAGAAAGAGAGATGGAAGAAGATAGCAAAGAAGTAGCCTCTATTCAACACCAGGTTCAATACTACTAGGATATTGGAGGAGCTACTAATTTTGTCAAGGACCTTTTATAAGAACATGATAAATGCCCTTTAATCCCAGATAATATTATGAGAAAGATAGTGGAATTCCAAGGGGAAACCATTTTGTTAGGTATATCACGTAAGGACATAATTTGATGAAGTGATAAGGGTGATTGGGTTGTGGATAAAGTTGAGTTTATCTTGGAAGTTTAGAAATACAAGGGAGACGAAGATCATGGTATAGATATTTTGATAGATGACAACATCTCAAGAATGCACTCAGGATCACAATATTGGGCCAATATTGTAGGATAAGAAAGGGATTGAATAAAATATGAGTGGGATACACATAATCAATCATGGGATAAAATCAACCAAATAATGATTGATTTTCAATTACCAATATTTGAGTGATCCATATATTTTTAGCCGATTGAAGACATATCATAAGGTTTTAAAAGAACTACTAATGAATACTAGATAGATATAAGGAATATAATAGTAGTGGAGAGAGGTCACACACAAATGTTTATAGTTGGAGAAATCAAAACTTTTGATCGAATTGAATAGTTGGAACCCAATATTGGGATGTGCATGCGTTGATTCTATTGGATTACTGAGAGGGGGGGTGAATCGGTAATAACGTAATTATAATTCTTTTTCTTCAAATGTTATATCAATGTAGAATTATTATCCAATAACGAGCAGTAATAAATAAACAATCACACACATACATAGTACACCAATGTTTTACATGGAAACCCAAATTGGGAGAAAACCATGGAATGTTTTTTCTTATATGTCTTGAAGAATTACATTCATTGGAAGCACCAACTTCCTTTTTTTTCCAGCTACAACTGGAAGGAGGCTCCAACCCCCTAGCTTCTCAGGCTACAACCGGAGGGAAGCTCCAACTCCCCAAATCTTTGGCTACAACCAGAAGGAGGCTACAACCCCCAATGTTCTTTGACTACAATTGGAAGGTGGCTACAACCACCTGTCCTTGCCTCGTCCTGCCACCCTGAAGTAGAAGTAGAATGATGGAACCACTATCACACTGTCACTGTGAGATATTGTTGGAAGATTGGTTGTTTTCATTGATGTCAACCCTAGTCATGGGTTTTGGACCACAATATTGATGAAGTTATTTGGACATGAAGGAAAATGAACATGAAGATACAACACCCATGGATGGATAGTATACATCATGTTGTTTCCGGTGGTATGTGGCACGTCACCTGGATCCTCATGGCTGAGGAGAAATGAATTTTTGAAGATGAAAAAGTGAATTGTACATGTAGGCCCTGAAGATAATTAAAGAAAAGAAT
>JASDQU010103392.1:193274-206895 GCA_032191745.1 Picea mariana | reverse complement strand
CGGGCACGGTCCTGCACATCAAAAACTTCGCCCTCCATGGGCTCATTAGTCCTAGGGATCATAGCAATGTCAATCATATTTCATCATTAATTTTATCAAATGCATGCATAAAACCCCTAGCATATCATCTAATATAGCTCAAAGACATTACAATGACCTAATATACAAAGCTGAAGAAAAAGACAAAATGCCTTATTGGGCCAGCATCCATAAGAAAATGAAAGTTTCCAAAGGATATCATCCAAGCCATGTAACACGAGGTGGTGTGGTCAAAGGATGTCCAGACATAGTGAAAGACAGGGGTGAATATTATTCGTGGGTGCTTTTGTAGGAGGCGAGCTGTACCTGTCGTGGATGCAATTCTTTCCAAGCCCTTTATTTTCCTTTATTCTTTCTTTTCTTTATTATCTTTTCTTTTTGTTTCAAGGTCTAACTAGAGGACACTGCCTTGGCATGGTGACCAGAGCTGACAGTGTTACCCACAAGTACTTTCACAGGGATGATAAGGCTGGCTCGTGATAAGACCCCCTTTCCCTTGGCCATGCAACCAAAGGTCACTACCCTGGCGTGGTAACCAAATAGTGGCAATGTCATACTGCTAAGTACCCATGAACATAATGGGCTGGCTCGTGATGAGACCCCCCATCCTCTTGGCTAGGTCTTGTTTTGTTATTTTTCTTCGGGTCCCTCTTGTTTCTTATTGAGAGGCCTTTTATTGCCTTCTCGGGGATCCCTGGGCGAGGCATCTCTAGGTTTTATTTTTTATGGCTTTTATCTCTTACCAGCTGCTTTTACCTCTTGGGCCTTTAGCCCCTTCTTCCCACAAGATAAGGTGTAACCCCACAAACAGATCATCCTAATGTCCGGACTAGGGGAATGGGATACATGAGTGGGGGATAAGATGTAAGAGTGATGATATGATGGGAGTGGACGATGGCCCTTCAAAACCCCCCCTGGTGGCTAACCAAAACCTATGGGTACAAGCTTGCTAGGGTACCCTGTCAATCCCCCCAACCATGGTCAAGTGGATTAATGTAAGATCCAAGCAGTCATCAGAAATGAAAGGAATTTGATGCATATATCTGAAGGTTATAATGATCAAATATGACACATACCATGATACCTGGACCAATTACCTCATGGAGCAAGAGTCTTCTCCGATATAAGTCCAAGCTGAAGGTGATGGATGCTGCTGCTGCTAACAGGACAAGTCTGATGAAGAAGAAGAAAGATGGGCCCTCCAGGGCCATGTTCAGGTCAATCCTGCTCTCGGTACTCCATGTTTAGGACCTGTGGGCCTCGAGACATGATCTCCTAGTTATCCCTAGAAATCGAGGATAACACTACCAACACACGCTCTCACCTTACCTCACGTGTACCTCTTTTGAACTCACGCATTACCTCATATGAGCTTACGTCCCCCTCTCCATGCTTTAGTTTGGAAACTCACCTTAATTAAAACGTGGGGCCTCTCCTTTCACTCATATGCCTTACCTTAACCCTCCACATCCTCATTGGAGTGTGACACACACACTCCCCCACGCCTCTCCAAAAGCTCATGCCTTTCCTCTTCCAAACTCATGCTTTTGTTTTAAAAGTTGGATAAAGCTTGTGAAGAGATGGAAACATCTCTTGTGAAAGCAAGAAACATCCCCCTCAACCCATGCATGAGCCTTTTCTTGCCTAATTCGCTCCTCCTCTCTTGCTTTCTCCTCATCCACTTCATCTTCATTCCATTTCCCCTCACCCTAAAAGCTCTTCATCTCATTGGTTCGTTTTACCTTTGAGTTGTCTTTCCCTTTGGATCTTTGACAAGTGTTGAAGATCCAAGAGGGGTCTCTCGGTCTCCCAAGGCTATAAAAGAAACCTCTCACTCCCTCACTTTTGACGATTCTACACAGTAATGTTATGCTACCAAATTCTCTCCATCCCACTCTCTCTCTCTCATTACTTTCACATTGCTTCACTGGTTTTTTCTCTTGAAGAGATTGTAGCAACATTGTTGCTACAACCTCTTCCCATTTGATAATACAAGAAACATCTTTGGAGGAAACTGTGGCATTCAAGATTAGTTTGGATGTGCCACTTATTGTGAGGTGATATCATTTATGAATCTTTATGTGTTTTGATCAATAGTTGCTTAAGTAAATTAGTTTACTAGGCTAGGTGAGGCAATAGTGTAGTTGCCCATCTATATATTTCGTGCATGCTTATAATAGAAACTATGTTGTATTATCTATGCATGTAGGATATTATCTGTTGTTCCATTTCACTTTTGGTTTCAGTTTTGCAGATCATCTCTAAGGAGTTGTTGGGATAAGTTCAAGGACGAATTTACTCTCATCTTCACTCAAACTTCATTCGCATTTCCGGTCCTTCTTCCTCATTCTTTCATTTCATATTTTAGTAGCTAACTTGCTTAGATAGGTCAACGAAATCATTATAATCTTCTGGTTTTTGTATGTACGAAGTTTCTGTTGAAGAACATAAATTTCTTAACATTTTAGAATGTGTTGCAGCACAAATCAGCAAGCAATAGCTTGCTGATTTTTTCAGATTCTTACCAGGACAAGAGGGCATGCTGCCCAATTTCATGCACAACACAACCTCAAACAACTCCTCTCATTGTGGTAAAAGTTTCTCTTCTTCTTCTCTATTCTAAATCACTGTAAAGCAAGCCCAAAGGAGTTGTACCCAAGTGGCTTGCATTCCTTTATTTTTTTAGTCTTTACTTTGCATGCTCTAGATTAGTTTCCTTTATGCCTTTACTTCTTAGTTAGCTAGTTATTTGTGCTATCTACATGCATGATTAAATTTAAAATTATCTAGAGTAGATCATACACACATAACTAATTAGTTTAGAGCCCGTGGAGGCATTGTGAATCTTTGCCTTCATTTTCGTTTACCTTGCATGAAATTTTTAATTTCTTAAAGTCTTCACCCAACACACATGCATACGCTAATTGGTTGATTAACTTTTCGATTCTGTCATCTACTTTACATGCAAGCAAATGTTTCTTAAGTCTTCCATCTTATGTACATGCATGCAAGTATCGATATCTTAGAGGCTCAATTAATCATTTTACTTTCCGCAAGTTGTTTATAATAAAACTTTATATTGCTTTATGTTTCACATGTAATAATCTCTTTAAAGCATTTAACTTGCAATATGTTGTTCAAAGGCCTTAGCCTTCACATTTTCAGTTTTCAGTCACAAGCCCCTTTTAGTTCTTAAAATTCACATGCAGTAAATCAACCATTTAAGAACTTGCAATTTCATGGTTTAAGAGTTCACACTTATTTTTAGTACTTTGGCATTTTTGAGCAAACTACAAGCACTCAAACACACATTGCAATACTTAGCTTATAGGTGTAAAATTAATTAATTAGACTTAATAGGACACCATAATTCACCGTCTTCGCCATTTAAAACGGGGTCGGAGGAAAGCAACGGAAGGTGTTAAGTCGGGGACGATCTCATGGCGCGCGACGTCCTTTCTGAGAGTACTCTGATCTTAGGGCTGACCTGTGAAGCTAGGGTAGGCCTCGTTGCCTCACTTCTTAAGCATCCAACAGTCACTTGGTAACTGGGGGAGGAGAGTTTTGGGTTGACACCTAGCTAGAATTAAAATAAATCACACTTAACCACATAGTTTAATCTTTGATCTACAACATCAACACTTTAATTTTATACTTGCAAGCACACTGATCTCGTTATCTTTTTATATCATGCAAGTTATCTTTTATATGTTGTAGAATAATTGCTCAAGTGGTTATATCTCTTATCTAGAATACTTCATTTCTCAAGCATTTCATCCATCTTGTATCCCTGTATCTGTGGTGTGATCCTTCAAGAAGTGTGCATCCACTTGGAGGCATTCTCTTGACTGGGTCTTGAGTGCCTTTCGCCTTTTGGCCATTGATAGGCAGTCCAATAGAATTCTATCTGTTGTAAGTATGCTTGGCTTGATGTGTTAATGGTTGTTCATCTTTGAATATCTTCTTTTCCTGCACATTTCAAGCATTTGTTAATATCTTGTATCTATTGTATCTAGCTTAGCCTTAATCTGTATATCTTAGGCTTTCTTTTTGTATCTTGTATCTAATCTAGTTTAGTTTGTATATCTCATATATTCTTTTGTATCTATCTTGTTATAAATTTTGTAATCTTTGTAACTTGTAATTATCTTGTAACGAACATCCCCTTAACTTAGTTGACCCCTTGCTCAATCTTAGGCACTAGTCTTAGTTGCCCTAGGAAAAGGTCTGACTTTCCTACTTAGATAATTGCATCTTGCATTTTGTTGCTTAACATCATAGGCTAGATTCCCCCTGACCACCTAACTAATTAAAACCAACTCCTAGAACATTAAACTCTTAATCTCATCTAGTAACTAGGGTCTACCCCCCTTGGCTTCCCTAGGAGTTAGCCTAGATGGAAGAGTTTCAAATCAAACTGACACCATGGACTTTGAACCTAGGCATTGTGCCTCTAAGGACACACTAAGTGAGCAAGACTTAGCTCACGTTTGCAAGTGTGTATAAGGACGACAACATCTTTGGCACTATTGTCGAGGACAAGTCATTTATCCTTGGTCAAAACGACTTAACTTTTTTAAGAACTAAAAATTCTTTGAACTTGCATTGGTTGTTTTTGTTTGTTTCCTTTCCAAGTGGCGACTCCATTGAACATATCTATCAAGTATACTCCAAGGAGCAATCCTTGTGGGCTGCTTGAAATTATTGGAGAAGAAGCACTCATTGATGTCCAATTCTTGTTCCAACTTAATAAATTAACTTCTGTTTTCCTTCTTGTTTTTACTTTGTTTGATGCTCTGGTTTGTTTGATAAACTTGGTCATCTGGCGACTCCACTTTAAAATAATTTGACACGGTTTTTTTCAAGAAGGAATTCACGGCTTGTTAGCTTCATCTTTGAACCTGGAAAGGTTTTTGGATGAAGCTAGCATGTTTCCCTTCTCGTCGGATCCTTTGTAATCTTTTGGGTCCCAGATTTTTTCTTCTTCAATGAGCTGCCTCGTAAAACATTTTGATTTTTCAGGAATTGTTGGTTATCCTAATAACATCCCTGAAGATGTTGTTGACAATGTGATTGAATTTCATAATGGTGGTGATGCTTGTGCTCATGTCAAAGCCTTTTGGCAATTAATTGATGGTTGGCATAACCCACCCATATATGAGGATGCTCTTATGTGATTGTTTTCCTGGACTCTTTTGGAGGGTCAAGGAAGTACTTGTGATTGGTTTCTTCTTCATGAAGATAATTCGATCAAGACCATACCGGATTTTCTGCATGACTTTTTGGAAAGATTTGGGGATGATCAGGATGAAATTTACAATGAATTGGTTGATGATTTTATGGAAAAATGGAGGAAGAAGAATCTTCCAGATATAGAAACAATCAGTTTAGACATAGATGTTGATTCCCCACTAGATCCCATCGAGGAGCTTAAAGATATCATTTTTAACATGCAGTGTGCCCATGCAGAACAATGTGAAACCATGAATGAACAATTTATGGCCATGGAAGATCAATTCAAAATCATGGAAGTTAATTTCACAGAGACTTATGTCGAATATCTAGACCCCCTTGAACTTGAGCTTCATAGTGAAAAGGATAAGGAAGTTCATAGGGAAATTCCGGAAGAATCCATGGATGAGTTAGTCATTTATTTGGAGGAAGTAAAGGAATTTGAGTTTGAAAGTGTTGAATATCTAGATAATTCAAGTCCCCACCCTCCTCCCGTGGAACCAATCTCTTTGAAGGAGAACCTTGACAACCTTGAGGAAAACAGTATAATGGTTCCATTGACATGTTCGTTCCCGACCTCCCAGCCAAAAGAGGGCTTTGTACAAAATAATGGGAAAATGGAAGACAACTTCAGTTTATCAATGTCATATCATTATGAGTATTGGTTGGCCTTCCACCTTGGCAGTCATGAGCAACAAAGTATTAAAAGTTTACACAACTTGTCATATTCCATTGTTTGGTTGAAGGGAAGAAGGAACATGATTCTTGGTTGGTTCTTTCTCGCGAAAAATTCCAAGTTAATAAAACTTGGGAAGGGGTCTTCTGTGAGTCATCCTGGACAAGGATGTTTCAGATACTTATGGCTTCATTCCATCCAGTGCATGGACGGTTGTAATGTATCTCTAACCCTTCTCTTTTATTTCAGTTTTGTATTATTTCATTTATTATGTGATTGTGTACTTAGATGTATTTTTGTATCACAGTTTCATTTTGTAATTATTAATGTTGTACAATAGTTATTTCCTTATCTAGATGTTGTTTATAGCATTTATTTATTCATTTATATATGTATGCTTATGTTGGATATTGGTGAGCACCTTTTTGTAGATGTTGGATTCTCATATGCTCTCTGTCGCATGTGAGAAGATCGAGCACACGTCCCCATGTGGAGCCAGATGTTGACCGCCTCTTCAACTAGGGGGTCAACTCCATGTACCATGAAGATATGCATCAACAAATGCAAACATGTCAAAGACTTTTTGGTTCTACAGGGCATTTTATTCTCCAGCACACAATTTTGTAAGCGGGATTTCCGCACCCCTGCGCGGGTTTATAATGTAATAGGTCTACATGGATCATGTTAGGTCAGTTTCCTTAGGGTTTCTTCATTAGGAGAGTTCCTTTCACTGAGTTTTTTTTATCCTCAGGAGGTTGATGTGGCCTAACCAGCCGGGTTAATCTCCCTTGAGTTTTTCACTCCCACTAGCCATAAATCCTCCAAAGTGGTGAAAGGCATCTAATGAAGTCATTCTTAGGTAGCTAGTGTTTAGGAATGTTGTAAATGACCATGTAAGACAACACGCAAAATTTCGCGGAATTCTGTCAAGTCTAGCTAGGTTTTTTTTAAAGTTGGGAATTAATCAATTAATTAATTCAGGGTAATTAATGTAAAACTTAGGTCCTGGGATTTTTGATAGGGGTATTTGTACTCAAAAGAAAGATAATGAGACCCCGTATACCCGTGGACCAAGTTTCAACTCAGTCAGACAAGTTTTGTTAGGGTTTTTGTCCACTTAGGAGTTTTTTTGGAAAACGACGATTTTAATTGCCAAACCCAGGACATGGGCAAATGTCAATTTTGTAATAGTTAGTCAAATCAGGTGAAGTAAGTGGCAATAATTGATATGGAGCCCACCTAACCCTTTCTAACCCTTCCTAACCCTTTCCTAACCCTTACTTACCCTTTACCCACTTCATTTAATTAAATTACATGTGGGAATACGTCCCCCTTTGAGAGTATGTCCCCCCTCCCACATAAGATATGGAAACTCTCTTAATTTGAAAACGTGGGTCCCTTCCTCCACCATTCACATACCTTTTGGGAGTGTGCCATTCACTCTACCAACACACGCCCTCACCTTACCTCACGTGTACCTCTTGGATGCTTCCTTGAGCCCTGTTGTCGTCTTTATACACACTTGCAAACGTGGACTAAGTCTCGGTCCACTTAGTGTGTCTTCGGAGACAAAATGTCTAAGTTCAAGCCCACTGTCACCTCGACTTGAACTTCTTTCGTATAGGCTTACTCCTAGGGAAGCCAAGCGGGGTAGACCCTAGTTACTATGTGAGTTAAAATGTTATGTCTAGGAGTTAATTTTAATTGGTTAAAGGTTAGGGGGAATCTAGCCTAAATGAGAGTCAACAATGCAAATGCAAACTTTCAATGCAAAAGCAAACCTTTCCCTAGGTCAACTAAGACTAGTGCCTAAGGTTGGGTAATGGGGTCAACTAAGTTAAAGGGTTTAAGCTTTACAAAGGATTATAAATAGATTACAAAAGAAACTTTACAAGATTCTACAACTTGATACAAAAGAATTACTTTATACAATTGAACTAGATACAAGTAAATGATACAACTATCTATACAAAAGAACATTGTTGAATTTAATGCAGCTGCAAGAGCCATTCTCCTGGAGGATGGCATAAGACCCTAGTTATGGACTAGGGCCCCCAGTACATTCCTGGGGTTCTTGGTTTAGGACCAAGCAATTAGACCCATGGTAAAAGACCCTTGTGAGGGCCCCTAGTAGATAACTGGGGTTCTTGGTCTGGGACCAAGCAGAAAGACCCTTGTGTGGGCCCCTAGTAGATGACTGGGGTTCTTGGTCTGGGACCAAGCAGAAAGACCCTTGTGAGGGCCCCTAGTAGATGACTGGGGTTCTTGGTCTGGGACCAAGTAGTAAAGACCCTAGATGTATTTTAGGGCCCCTGGATGTGTTCCAGGAAATCCTTGCCCTCAGCTTGGATTGATCCTTGGATGTGCTCCTTGGTGGTTGATATAAGTCCCTAGATATGTCTAGGGCCCCTAGATGTGTTCTAAGGTACCCATGCCTAAAACATGGGTTGATTCTTGGTCTTGTACCTTGGTGGATAAGACCCCAGATATGTTCTGGGGCAACCTGGTCCTTGATTAGATAGTTGTTGGTGTATGATCCTCTTCCTCTCTTCCAAGATGGTCCACAGGACCTATGAGAGATTTTGAAGGCGGGCATGACCACATGAGGGATGTATCCCATATGTAGTGATGATAAAGTTAATTGGTCACCTTGAGAAGTATATGGACATGTGTAGCCACTTAGTAAACCTCTCCTATAACCCCCACCCTTGGTTTTTGAGCTCGAGTTTGTTTGAGGGTTTGTATTTTTGTTTTAGGGTTGATATAAAAAAATATATTTAATTAATACTAATTATAACATATTTAATTAATATTTATATTAATTAAATATGTTATTTTTAATTGTATTTTAATTATATTTTTTTATTACCCTAACCCTAGCCTAAAAGTATAAATTAAGAACCCTCCCCCTACACCTACACTCACTCTCTCCTATGCTAAGTGAAGGATTGCTCTGAGTTATTCTTCCTATGTGTTGCGACCTCCCTTTGACAGTTCAGTTCGGCCTCCTTTGACTGTTTAGTTTCGGCTTCCCTTATTCTTTGTGCTGGAAGGTGATTTAAGAGCTGTGTTGAGGGTTGTTGAGGGGCTGCGTTGAGGGTTGTTTCATTGCTGAATTTTATGTTGCTGCCAGGTCTCCCTTGCTACTTAGATCTGCTCACTATAAGCATCCAGCTACCTCTCTCTCTTCAGATCTGCCCCATTCTATGAAGCCGACCACCCTACCACAGTTATGCCCTCTTCCTAGCAGTCGGCCCTTCTATTCCTGTGTATGACGTAGCTGCTGGTCACCTCCGAAGGCTGCCGTCTAACTCAGTATACAAATCTAGAAACTCTGTGGGCTGCGGTTGTCCTTACACTTCCAGTCACACATTTTTCAATTGGCCGATCTATGTGTATGGAAAGGGTTTGCTGATGAAGATATTAGTTTGGGGTTCTTGTCTTTCACTTAGGGTTTTTCTAATGTCGCATAACATTCTCTTATTCTCTATGTCTGAAATCTAACCCTTAGTGGTTGATCTATCAGACCAAGACTAGATCTGAGCATAACTCAAAGAGATACACTTCACTTGTGTGCCTAGCTCTTTCTTTCATTGCACAAGAGGTAATATTACAGAGGTGAGTTTCAGTTGCTATTATTTCAGTTTGAATAATTTTGTTTAAAGCTTAGATCTATTAGCTTGCTTTGCTTAGAAATGATTATTGTTTTAGATCTTTAATTATTGCACTCAGATCTATTAGCTTGCTTTGCTTAGAAATGATTATTGCTTTAGATCTTTGATTATTGTACTCAAATCTATTAGCTTGCCTTACTCAGAAACATTTGTTTAAGTTCATATCTAATAGTCTGCATACTAGTCTGCATATTTCATCATTTTGATTTAACTGTAGTGTTTCAGATCTCTGTATTTCTAATGCATTTCTGATCACAGTTTTGATTTAGATCTAATGTGTTACTGCTGATCTAGTTAACAAAATTTTTAAAAAGATATGTTTTTTTGTTCTTCTTTCTAATTCTAACATGGTATCAGAACTTAGGGCATGAAAAGAGCTCAAGATTTGCAGACTTGAGCCTGCATAGATCCACTTCTTAGAGTTTGTTTTGCAGATCAGAAGTAAGCAATGCCTTCCTTTGTGGACTTGAGAAAGAGAACAGGGTTTCCATATTGTTAAGCTACAAGGTGAGCAAATGTCTCTAGCTGTCTTAGCTTTGTTTTTATCTTTAATAAGGCCCATTAGTATGAAACCACTGGTTTTTCAAACCCTTGGAAAATCTTAATAATGAAAATCATTCTCTTAAGATATCTTCGTCTCTTACTCCATGCTATAATATGTGTGTATATTATACACTCAGTTAGCAAGGCTTGGAACAGGATTATTGTCAACCTTACTCTCTTTAGCAGTGTATTTCATCCTAGACCTGAAACCTCTTGGGAAAAGTTAATTGTTTAATGCTCATTTATGCCTTTGGAAAGGATCTTGAATTATTGTCATTTCTCTCAATTCTATTAGAAAATGACTAGTCTCTAATATTATTCGAGCATTGTTAGTCAAGGTCTAAGGATGATACCTGATAGCCATCTCCTCGTGCTAAGCATTGTTCCTTCAAAGAATTGGCGTAGAGACCTCGTCTAGCATGTATCATAGCCAACATAAAGACACTCTTTGGAAGTTGCTTCTGCACCTCTAAAACCTTTGTGTCACTAACAGATTTGGAAAGTTTTGAAGGTTGTTAACTCTGCATTTTAATTAGCAAGTGAGATCTAAATGACCGCGGTAAGCTTCTACTTGAGCCGAGAAAATTGACTCTTTAGTTTGGCCTCTGTTTTAACAAAGTCTAATCACCCCACCATGCTTCTCTCAGTTGGGGCTACTTCTATGACAAAGAATATATCCATTACACTTTTTATTTGGACTGATTGATGTGGAGAGGATAGTGAAAGACTATCTTGTTTATTGTCTTGTACACTTGTGAGATGCAAGTTTGGGTGCCAAAGAAAACCTCTTTGGATCTGTTGTGGAGTGACCAATGCTAGTTGGGTGAGTTTCCTTGTTAGGAGATTTGACTGAAATTTAAATGATAACTCTTACCTCCAGTAACCCCTTTCTCACTTCTGAGCTAGGCCGAGTTAGTTGAAGATCTAATAAAGAATGCTTGGGAATGTAACCATCATCTTGAAGATCACAAGAGATAGGTTTTAGATTTTATAATGTTATTGTTACTAATGCTTGGTGAGTTCTTAGCTTTCATTAATAAGCTTTTGGTAAATTACAATGGCATTGACAGAATCACTGGTAAATGAATTTTAATGGGAAACTGTGTAACTTCAGTGAATGATAGCACCTTATGCACTTAATGGTCATCCACATGTTTTGTATTACAAAAAGTACACGAGCTTTAAAATTAACCATGATACATTGAGTGGTGGAAACTTGGCAATGACTTTGGTATTTGGCTTTGAGAAAAACACGTGAGGGTTGACTTTTGTAAAAACATAATTTGGGACAATGCAGTCTTTGGCCTCGTTCTTTAAGACGTATTGTTAACTCGTTGGATATGGATGAATAATGTATTATCCACAGGACAGTGGGATAATCTCTTGAGAATATGGAATTACTTGAAATAACAGATTTATATCGAACATCTGCATACACAGAAGATGTCTTAGATAGCTTGAGTTGGTAACAGGTTGCAAAGTACAAGTATGTCTTCAGCCTAAGCAAGTTCATGGATATTCCATTTACATTCATTCTTGTGACTACAAATGACAACAAGAAGAGCTATGTTTACCTTCCTGTCATATTTATGAATCCGTGTCTCAATGGAATACTGTCAGAATCTCATGTGTACTTTTGTTATATGACCAAGGAAGCTGTGATCTCAGCACATACTTATTATAAATTGATGTAAGCTAGGTCTTTCTCCCTAGTTTGGAAACCCAACAGTATGTTGGTCTATTATCTCTAAGACAACTTGTAACCTTGGATCATTTTCTTGGTCAAGGAGTCCAACAAATTATCTTGGTAGCTAGGTATTTTTCTTCGTTTTGGGAACCCTACAGATATCTCCTTTTGATCGAGAGTCCTTAGATTGTAATTGAGCCATTATCCTTGACAAAGGAGCTCAACAAGTCTGACTCAACTTTTCATATTAAACTTGGTACTGGCACCAAGAACATCTTGAAGAGATATGACACCAGATCGGAATCCCAGGATCTTATAGGTTCAAAGGGAGTTTGTTTGCACATGCAGGGAAGCAGGCATTTTATGAGACTCAAAGGAAACAGTCACTGCATATGAGTTAGACCATGACCTACAGCAGATGGAATTATTAAGGTTAAACTTTTGACTCGTGACTTCACTCAGAAAGAAGGGATTATCTATGACAAGATCCTTACTTCCATTACGATCCTTATCTCTCTTGTCGCAGTTTTTTTTATTTGAAAACTTCACCAGATAGATGTGACACCAAATGCACATGTGACATGAATATATATGAGAAACTTTGCAAATTTGTGTATAATGGTTTGGATTCACATGGATGCACATGAATATGTATTTGTTTTTCAAAATTTGAATATTTTATGTATTTTTAGTGACCGGTTTTTTGATCCGGTTTTTTTCCGGTTTTTTCTCGGTTCTGGTTCGGTTCCGGTTTTTGGGGTCGACCAGTGCAATGACCGGTCCAGTTCTTGTAACATTGGTTAAGACTGATTTTTCTTAACAGTGAAGTTGAGCAAGAAGCTATCCATGAGAAAGAATCCCATAGATTATAACAAGCTCCGAGAGCTTGGTATAAAGGTATTGACAGTCTCTCTACAGAGTCTTGGGTTCACCAAGAGTATTGCAGATCCCAATCTTTATATAAAGATTGTACAAAATCATCTTGTTATCTTAGGATGATCTGTTCCTTACAGGAAAGTAAATATTTGATAGCTCAAACTAAGAGGGAGCTCTTCAGCATAAGTTGAAGACTTGGGTCTTTTTGCATTATTATTCTGAGCTTAGAGGTGTGACAAAATGCAGATGAGATGTTTCTCTCACAAGAGCAAGTACGCAGTTGATATGCTCCGCAAACTTGGCGTATTGGACTGTAAGTCCATATTCACACCGTTGATTTCCAAAACTGAAGAAGCTACAAGATGAAGCTATAGTTTCAGATCCGAAAGACCTTTTTGAGTCCTACTAGACCGGATTTTTTATCATGCAGTGAATGCCCTCATCCAGTTCATGTGTAAACCGAAGCATATTCATATGGTTGTTGTTAAACCTTTTCCGAGATATGTTCAAGAGACTATAGCCTATGGGCTTAGATACACTTCAGTGGAGGTGTAATGCTTCATGGTTATACATATTCAGATTGGATGGGCAGTACAGTGAACCGGAAGAGTACTTTCGGATATTGTTTTAGCTTGGGTTCAACTATGTTCTCCTGGTCCAATAGGAAACAGGGCTCCATGGCCTAGAGCACTGTAGAGGCAGAATATTTTGCTACCTGTATAGAAACAGCGTGGCTCAGAAAGCCACTCTCAAGATTTGTTCAATGCTGAGTTGGAACCTGTTATCCCCGATATCTAGGGATAACTAGGAGATCATGTCTCGAGGCCCACATGATCCCAGACATGGAGTACGAGAGCGGATCGACTTGAGCATGGCCCTCAAGGGCCATGCTCA
>JASDQU010103392.1:132796-145699 GCA_032191745.1 Picea mariana | reverse complement strand
AACACTTGGACATAGAATATGAACTCTTTGGAGAGGTGCCAAGGAACTAAGGATGCAAATATAAGCCCGAGGTCACAACCATTGGTCGCAAGTAAAAGGTAAGCTCCTAAGGCTTAGTTCTGTTTCATATATAAAAGATTTTGGGTTTAATTGCTGGTTCGAGCCTTTAGTTACATAGTAGTGCATGTGTCGAGGACAAAGGATTAGATTTGAGTCCTTTCCCATTGGTGTAAATAAAAGGGACGAGGATTTTGGAGGAGACTGAGTTCATTCGAGACCAACTAGAGCCGGATCTTTGGATGACAATATGTTTACCATATGCAGACAAAACTTGTAAATCGAAGAACCAAATTGACATTGAAATTGATAGAGATTAAGTTGAAAAGTGAAATTGGCATGGATGAGTTGATCCATGAATGTGATCAAATCGAGAAAGCGAATTTTGATCATTTCTAGATAACAAAGATTCAATCTATTGGAATTGTGACTGAAGAAGAAGGATAGATCCTTGGACAGTCCCTTTGAGCACTTATAGAGCAACCTTGTATTAGAAACTGCCTAACTGTGGGTAAGACTTGGTAGGTATCTATCAAGTGGTATCAAAGCTTGTAATGCTCTTTGGAATTGGAATGACATTATGGATTGTTAAATTTATAGAGGTTCAATTTTGAATAGGAGAAGAACACAAGTTCTTTGCAGAGATTGAAGATTGTGCAAGCAGGTAGATGCATGAGGATTGCAAAGTTACATAGTCAACATAGGTGAAGTTGAGTTGCATGATAGCAAAGTGCAGATCTAAAGTTAATTGTTCCAGCTAGAGGAAGACCGAGGAATGAGATCCTAGAGAAGATCTCTCAGGTATAATTTATAGGATTGATTTTTGGTCTAAATTGTATTGTGATCACAGATGATAGCATCATGGCACAACATGGAAGTGGAGCTTGTGGAAAAGACAACAAGGTAAATTTTTGAAAGAGAAGAACATCAAAGGTTCTCAGAGAAAGAGAGGTGAGTAGTTGAAGAAGCAACAACCTGACAACTTGAAAGCTGAGGAGCAAGAGTGCTCAAGAAGGAGTTATACTGCAGAGAACCTGGAGGATGCCAAGAGGATGACTTGGTATTGGTAACAAGACGAAGACTTGTTACAGAGAGATGGAGGAGGCTTGTTGCAGCTCACAGGTGGGCAAGGAGAGTCCACATGAGGAAGAGATGATGACTATTGTTAGTCATGAGAGGACCCACAAAAAAAGGAAAAAGGATGCTAAGGCAAAAGGAAAACTGAAGATAAGTCATTAAGACTTTGACAGAGAAATGGTTGAGTTGAAAGAAAAGCTCAGTATGATAGAGAAGTTGCTAAATGAATGTCAGAAAGACCAATAGTATGGTTGGACCATGAAGAAGAAGATGATGAGATGGAAATTGTTGTAGACAAGGTTGAGGCAGAGTATGTATGCCAAGAGAGAACTCAGAGTAGCTGAGTATGGGATACATGTTATCTATTGTGAACCTGAGAAAGGAGATATCCTTGGAGAAGGATATGAGGAAAATGAGAGACTTGCAGGAAGTCTCGTGAACTCTTTGCAAAGTTCAGATTAACATGATGATGTGTCGATAGAGGAACTGGATGAGGTTACAAGGCCTCATAGTTTTTATTTTGACATGTTGTGTGTGATTGCAGGTAATGCAAACAAAGAAACCAAACAATTAGTTGAGACTGTTATAAAGGTTGAAGGTGGAAATATGCTTTTTAAAAGCATAACAATAACACAAAACCTGAATTCTGTTGATGAGATGCAGAAAGATGAACAAGTTCACTGGTGTGAACTGGTGCAAGCGTTGATGCTTGAGGATGATGTTGAAAGCCTCATTGATTGGTTCGAGACATAGGAGATGTCTCAGGAAGGTGTGTTTACAGGTAGCCAAGCACTAAAGGATGATGTGATTACAAAATTGTCTCAAGGAGAGGGAGACAAGAAAACTTCAACAAACATGCCAGTAGAAGATTTGAGTATTGGTCAGAAAAGCAGAGAGAGTTTATCTTCAACAGAGAACCAAGCAGAAGGCATAGAGTGTCCAGAGAAACACAAAATAGCAACAACAAAAAAGTGTAATTTTAAATCTAACAAATGGTGTATGTATGCAGGTTATGGAGATTGGTAGTCCATAGAAAGTAAGCAGATTCTAAATTCTGTCATGTTTGAGATTGAGACAACATTGCTTCAAGAAGGTAATAGGATGAGAGATAGAGATGTTGAGGATGTTAAAGGTGTTGAAGACACAAATGAAACAATGAATTGGCTTGAAAATATTTTTGCCGATGAAATATTGCAGTGGGCTACAAAGGAGTACATAAATCTAGTTGAGGAAGAAGTTGGTGATTGGAATCTGGTAAGTGAAGGTATGAATAATTTAGTTTTAATTTGTTGTTTTAATCAAATTCAAGAGCAGAATTTGCACAAAAGATTCCATAACTTAAGTATGGAACTAGGGAATGTGAGTTTTTGGGTACATGAGTATTCTCAGAACCTTGAGAATGGCCAAATATATGGAGATGAGAATGCAATGCAACCAATGAACATCAACAATGAACTAGAGTAAGGATATGCAGCCCAAGGAGATGCTTTTGAAGGAAATCAAGGATTGCAAGAGGTAGCAGAAGTGGATTCTATAATTGAAGAGTTATGGGAGTTGATGATGAAGCAGTCCAGATGGAGAAGTTTTGAGTTAAACGAGATGGTCAATCAGAATATGCAATTGATTGAAGGGAAGAGGATGAACCAACATACAACAATACTTATACATCAGCCTTAAAGGTGTAAAGCATTTGGACAACTACAAATTAAAGTTTGGTATCCAGGAAGACTTCATTAGCCTATGAAAGCACATGATCAGGAGGTCATGAATGTTTTCAACTTCAGTAGTTTGATATAGGAGCATTGAGGCTTCCAAAATCAAGACCTATGGAGTAGACCTAGGGGGTCTCTCAAAGTTTACTAAGGGAGTTGGTTCCCTAATGAAATGTTATATTTCCTAAGTTTAAGTGCATGTGTCTAGAAGAGTGAGATTGTTAGAAAGGATGGGGTTTGTTTTCTAATCATTGATGTAATTAGTTGTGAGAAATTGGAATGTAATTGAGTCTGGCTAAATAGGACAGACCACGAAGAGGGTTGGCGTGATTTTAGGGTCGTTAGAGACTATTGTGGACCTGAAGTCCGTTTTAGGGACTTGTTGAGAAATTTATGGATCTAAGTCAAGTTTTGGCTTCAGACCAGGGTGAATTATTTAAATTGTAATCCTGTAAGGATTGGCGTGGCCAAATGAATGCAGATTAGGACAAACAGAGGGTGGCCAAATAGGAAGATCATGTTATAGAGGAGGTTGAACATTTTAGAGTGTACTAAACCTTGAGGGAGATTGGCCATTCAATCAGAGATTAGGGAAAGAGAGAGAGAGAAGAAGGCCTATTGAATGTAATTCACGACAGAGAAAGCTTTAGAATCCCTATGTAATTTCTATTGTACAATATGTGTATATTTGAATGGAAAGTGAACACTCTATTCGAGTGCCATTGTGGGAAAAAGAACCCCTGTCTATTGTATGTGTGAATTTCTGTCTACTATGTATGTTAAAATCTATGTTAATTCTAGGTCTTTGCATATTTGGCAGATTGTGAATTTGCAGGTTTCATACCATTCACAGGTCTAAAGGCCGAATAAGAGAGTTCAATCAAGAGCCAAGCAAATGAAGAGGTCTTCGAGGATCATTGATCACTGATAGGATCAATGATCTACACCATCGATTCTATGTGTAGTTGGTAAAGGAAATGGGACCATTGGATCGAGGATAGATTCACGAGTATCGTTGGATCCTAACCAAAACTGGTATACCAGAGAGTGAGGATTATGATCGTCGGATCTTGATCACAGAAGAGCATTGACGACATGCGTTTCATCGCATTTGCAAGTTGCGAAAAGGTTAGCGACATGGAGCATTTGCGAGATGATCCAGGGCATCCATCACTTTAGCCATGCGTCGCTCCAGGATCTTATCGCATTTCACCACACCGTTATAAATCCACAAATTGGGACCGGAGGATAGTTGCCCGACGAGGAGAATCTGGCCATCCGTAAAAAGGCGAGATGAACGGTGGAAAGTCAAAGTGTGGAGTAAAGTTGCATGTGTGTTAATTTCCAGGAGGTAGTGCGCCATAGATCATAACTGTTGGTTGTTTTGGATATGTGTCGTCCTAGGATTAATGCGCACGATGGGAAAATGGTTAATGAGTTATCTTGTTGATGTGCGTGAACCGTAGATCTCAACGCTTGACTAAAATGGTGACCGTTGATTAAGAGGTTAGAGGATTTATGAGATAAGAACCTTTTGGATAAGTGTCTGGACATAGAATATGAACTCTTTGGAGAGGTGCCAAGGAACTAAGGATGAAGATATAAGCCCGAGGTCATAACTATTGGTCGCAAGGAAAAGGTAAGAGCCTAAGGCTTAGTTTTGTGTCATATATAAAAGATTTTGGGTTTAATTGTTGGTTTGAGCCTTTAGTTACATAGTAGTGCACGTGTCGAGGACAAAGGATTAGATTTGAGCCCTTTCCCACCGGTGTAAAGAAAAGGGACAAGGATTTTGGAGGAGACTGAGTCCATTCGAGACCAACTWGAGCCTGATATTTGGATGACAATATGTTTACCATATGCAGACAAAACCTGTAAGTCAAAGAACCAAATTGACATTGAAATTGATAGAGGCTAAGTTGAAAAGTGAAATTGGTATGGATGAGTTGATCCATGAATGTGATCAACTTGAGAAAACGAACTCTGATCATTTCTAGATAACAGAGATTCAATCTATTGGAATTGTGACTGAAGAAGAAGGATAGATCCTTGGACAATGCCTTTGAGGACTTATAGAGCTGTCATGTATTAGAAACTGCCTAACTGTGGGTAAGACTTGGTAGGTTGCTATCACTTAATCATGGTTTCTTTACCATGGTTTTGTTGCGGTCCTTGTTTATAATTCTATAAAAAATTATTGATTTTATCTTTGTATGTTTGGAAGGAATGATAAATTTCATGTGCTTTAGTAATTCATATAAAAAGCAAAATCTTTTAATCCTTGAATAATTTTGTGACAAATATTTAAATATTTAAATTCTTTAATCTTGTAACAAACTTTCTTTCTCTCTCTATATAAATGAGTAAGTGAATATGTTCTTTCTCTCACTTTTCTTATAATCAAATCTTTTTATTTTTGTATATATGACATCACATGAAACAAGTGTACATGATTATGACGATGTTTTATAAAAGGAAGATAGGTTACATAACGCTTGGATTCATATGTTATTATGAATTTATAAAATTATTTGTAATGTTTGATGTGGTAGGGAAGACTTGAGAATATAAAATATTTTTTTGATTTTATAATTTATCAAGATTTTTTTATCATTAATTTTTTTAAAATAATTTCACTTTTTAAAGTTTTTTTTTTGAAAAATTATCAAATCGTATATATTAATACTAATATATTTTATTTATTAATTTAATATATACAATTACCAACAAAGATACATTAATTTCATTTTGAAATTAGACTATATAAAACATGGCACATAAAGTGTGCAAAAAAATATGAAACTTCTTTTGTATCAACAAGAATGTGAAATATTTGTTTTATTATATTATATTTTATAAATATTTAAATTAAAATTGGATTACATGCACAACATAAAAATCTATGTTTCTATTCATTTAGTTTTCCAAAATCTTGAAGCATTTATGTTTAAACTTGTATGTTTAAAATATAAGTTCTTTATATTGTCATATTCCACAATTAGCAACAAACACATTGTTGAGATTTGGGTATCTTGGAAAGTGGTCCCCTTGTGTTTATAAAGCTTCTAAACACATGTGAGAAGTACTTTGTACCATGTACCATGTACTTTGTGTCTAATTTCATTTTGACTTAGGAGATTTAAGTCAAAAGTGAAATTCGATCATTTAAGCCTAAAATGACTATTAATTCACTTTGTGGATGAATTGAGGGACATAAAGTGATCTATGGAAACTTAAGTAAAGTGGGTTTTGAGTTGAGATTCTCTTGAGATGATCTCAACATTGATTAGGGATGAGATGAGATGATCTCATCCACACATACTTTAGGTTTCCTTATGCTTCCTTAAGGAGGGCGCAAGGGCAAAGGAGAGGCTCATTATTCCTTGTTATGCTCACCAAGAGAGTTGGGAGAGGAGCATGAGGATGAGGTTGGAGGCATTTAGTGAGGAATGTTTGGGCGCCCCCATTCATGATGGTAGCTAGGAGGCTTAGTCCTTCATTTATTTGTGGAGCTTGATCTTGCTAGGAGGAGGGCACACAGCTAGCATGGAGGATTTGCAGAGGTCAGTTTTCTTTGAGGACAATTTCAGTGGAGAGGTGGCTCACATATTCATAGTTGTGTGTAAGGGTTGATCAATTAGAGCTGCTAGTTGGTAGAGAGCTTCAGTTCAATGGTTTTGACAACTTGTGAGGAGGGCACACCATCCTAGGGTGCATCTCTACCATTTGGGTTTGTGTTTCAGCTTGGTTCAAGCTGTTATTGTATCAGGTTCATCTGTTTATTGTACTTGTTGTATTCCACCTTCTATTCTCCACATTTATACACTCAGATTCCAAACTGGTTTTTCCCGGGGGGGTTTTATCCAGGGTCATGTTGACCAAAAAAACCTCTGTTCATTTTTATGTTTGCTAATGTTTAGAACAACATTGTTTCAGCTCTAAAATATCTCTAGGTGTGTTACATAGCTTATGATATGCATATGCTAACATTTTGTGACAAAAAACTACATGTTAGAGCACCTAAATGGCCTATGTAACCGTAACATAACAACAAAGAAGTTACCGAACAATTTGTTGTTATAAAACAACAAACCTTTGTTTGACAGTTGAAACTTAGAGCCAACTTGAGGTCAAAGACAAACCTAGTTGGAAGCTTGTTAGGACCTAAAAAATCTTCACACATATTAATTTCTTGTAGAAATTAGAACATATAAAGTAGGGCACATAAGATGCGTGTAAAAAATGAAACTCCTTCCTATATTGGAGATGCTAGACTGCAATACTTTATATATTTAAATAAAAATGACTTCCATAAAACCAATTTTTTTGTTGTTTTTATGTGCCAAAAAAATTGAGATTCAAAACATAACACATAATATTAGAAAGTTCGTTTATTGAAACTATGTAAACACTCATTCCTTGTAAGTTTAAATATTTTCATGTCTTTGTACATAGCCCTATTTATACAAAAAATTGATCAAAGCTATAAATTTGTAACCCAAGCTACTTAAGCTTTGTGTATTGTTTAGACTTCAAAGTAGCAAACCTAGTGGGTTTCGTGAGAGAAATAATAGTTGAACATATATGCTCTATGCATTGTTTGTGAGACTTTAACCCACATGCTTTCAAGTCCTTTGGTGTGATTCTTGTGCTTTTAACCATAGCAGAATCATTCACCATTTTTGTCTTCTACAAAAGTTACAACTCTATCAATAAATATTGAAATTGATATTGATATAATGAAAACATGGGTATAGGGTATATAACTTACCTCTCCTAATTTTTCTTCAAGTGGAGATGAATGTTGTAATGGTTGAAGATAATGTGATTTATGGTGGATTTCTAAAAAATGTGTCGCATTTCCACCATCATGTCCATCATCATTTGTGTGCAAAGGGGATCTGGGAGATGTATATGCTTTATTCTAAACATAAAATTATAAAAATATATAAGTACGTAACTCAAATCGAATTAAATGTTAAATTTTGCTAATGATTATAAAAAATTATAAATACATGCAAACTTACTTTGCATTGCCACATTGAATGTGAAGATGGTTGTAGCATTTGATCTGTTTCATATACATTATTTTCAATTTTTTAACCATCTTTTGGGATTTGTAATGGTTTTGAAAAATACACCCACACCATAAATAAGAAATAATGTACCATAAATAAGAAATGATGTATACATTAAAAAAAAATTAAATCTATATAATCAATGACAAATCACACAAGAAAATCCAAAAAAAATAGAATATTCATTTTTTGCCTTGTCATCCTAGTAGATTATAATAATTTATACGTTAACGTTTTTATGAAATATGTTATATGGAAGCAAAACTTACTTCCCTGAAAATCCCTTGAAATCTAGGTGAGTGTTGTAATGGTTGACAATTTGATGCTCATTGGATATCCAAGTTAGTGGATCTATATTCAACAAAAAAACTATGCAATGATCTCTATGGGGATTTTTGTTGATCAGGCTAAACACATCAATAATAATGGGGAATCAATATACAATTTGTTATCACCGAGTAAATTGTTGGGCTGAAGAAACAATCTACAAAGTTAATCAAAAACCACTTTAGAACTGGATAATAGCCTACTCAGTTCATAGAGGGCTCTCTCTTGTCACTTAGTCTCTAATAGATAGATTTTATTGGTAGGTCAATTACTAGGTTTTAATGTTTTGAAGGGATTTTATAGAGTTTTGTTGGCAAGGAGGAGAGGGATCTTTTGGGCTATGGAGTCAACCCCTGAAAACGAATGAAAACAATCACTGGTAGGTAGACATTTCCAGAGGAACAAAGGCTAAATTAGGTGATGAACTTTCAGTTTTGAGTTTGGTTGTGTACGGTGGAAGAGGAAAAGAAACATATAACAGAATCAGAGCATCATGAAAGATGAATTCTGACCTAGTTAAGAAGAGAAACATAGTTTAAATCACTTGAGTCTAAAGCACCATTAGATGAATTCTAGACCCTTTAATTATCCAATTTAAATAGAAGAAAATAAAGATGAAAGTAAGGACATAAGAAGTACATACAAAAATAAGAGTACGAACTTCAGACCACAACCATTAGAATCTTTTTCATAAAAATTTCAGGACTTCTACATTTGTATTTTGTTCAGATTCAAAGAATATTACAATAAGGATCAAAATGACTATACTTTCTGCCAACTCGCTCCCTTTACACATAAATGATCCAAATATATAGGATCCTATTGCCACACTAGGCTACTAGGAGTCGAACTACTGCTGCCTACAATGGTGGATCTGGTTACATTGAAAGAGAACAACTGCTAAACAACTTTACTAAAAATAGTAAATTCATTTTGACCATCTTTAATGCAAAAAAAAATATCTTATATAATCATAGATCTGAGAAAATTTCAAATATGATGTTGCTTATGAGTCATCAGGTGCATCTGGAGACCATTTCGAGACAATTGGTGTGCTATTGGGTAACCTCTGTCACCTTTGCGTAGCAAACTAGAGCTAACGCTACACAAGTGCTACCTACAACATTTGTGTAGTGCACTTAATTTTCTTGAAGCCCGTGCAAATTCAGGTGGAAACAACTTGATGAAGACCAGTGCTAACCTCAAAACTATATTCTCATCACCTCCCACTGTTCTTGCTAATCATGTGTGCCTACAACATTTGCGTAGCAAAAATCTCGCTACACAAGTGTTGTGTATGTCAATTTATCAGTCAAAACAACAATTGTGCCCAAAAATGTTTTATTCTGTCACCCTTATGAAAACCTTTCTCCAACTTCTAATGTATGCTTCCCACAACTTTTATGACATAAACAAAACTCGAGATGATCACATACCCAAAAAGAAAAAAATGTGAAGTTTCTTCAATCATATCTTTGCTACTTCTGCAAGTAGTTCTAGCCTCCTTCTGGCTTCATCATTCAATTGCATCTTTTGTTTGAGATACATGTTTTCCTTCCTTAATGTTAAGTTTTGTACCTTCAAATTTCCCACTTGCCTGAACAAGGCTGGATTTCTTTTCAATTTTGACTGGGCACTAGAAAGGGCTGCAAAGGAATTATCTATGGCTGGTTTGTATTCCTTGAAATGTTTCATGATTATGTCCTATGATATCCTCTTTTCTTCCCTTATCTAGATGATTTGATTTTGAGCCTCCCTTAATTGCTTATTTAGCCATCTTATGTTCTTTTCTCCTTCTGTGGGAGAAGTAGGAGGTCTTTCACTTGCTGCAATCTTGCCTTGTATCTTTGAACTCTTCTTCTTGGCTGAGGATCTTGTCAGAGGTGTTGTAGGCTTGGCTAAAACTGTGGTCTCAGGGATTTGCATGACTTCCTTCCCCTTTGACCTTTCATTCTTGGGATTTGCCTTATTTTGTGGTGTTTGTTCCTCAGAATCCTTCTCAGCTAACTTCCTTTTCAATCCTCTGCTCTCTTGGTAAAATTGAGCTATAACATGTTGAGCCTCTCTGATCTATTGTTGCATTTCCCTGACCTATGAATTTTTCTCCCCTGATTTCACCTGGTCTTCATCCATCTCCTGAGCTACAACTTCAACAAAATTTGTCTACATTGTGGGTGTGGGAAGCCTTCTAGTCGCTGACCTTATGGTTGGTCTACTGGGTGTCTGTGTCTCCTTTGGCTCATTAATGAATTGTAGCCTCCTACCTTTCTTCAGAACTGGTTGGCTTGGTGATGGGCCCTTAATCTCTTTTCGTTTTCCCTTTTCAGCAGTACTTCCTCCTTTCACCCCTGAGTTATTAAAAGCCAGTCTTTCAGCAGACAATGGAGTGTCTCCTTTGGGATCCAGGGGAATATTTGTTGAGGTTAAGAAGGAGTCACAATCCCTGTTTATTTTTCTTAGCTCCTCAACCAATAACAACTTTACCAAGGAGAAATGGAACAAGTTGCTCTTAAGCTGGTCAGCTTTGGCTTGGAATTTGTCTGCCATTTTTCCTAGGCTTCTATACAGGTAAAAGGGTAAGTTTAGAGGGATTTTCCTTGTGAAGTGCATGAGGATCCTTATGTGGTACTGATATACCCTGTCAAACCTACTCTCACCAGTAAAATACCTTTGGATTACTCTCAACAACTTCTCATAGGGTTCCAAAAAATACTCCTTGGGGATAGTGGCACCAATATTCTTCTTTATATATTGAGGCTTGAGGAAATCAATATAAAACATAAGCTCCAGAGGCATACCTTTAAACCATTTCTCTCCCTGTATTGGAATCTCTGTTGCAACTGCTATGGTCTCCTCCGATACTACAACAATGACCTCAACAATGGTTTTCTGGACACCATTAAAGTTCATGGCGAACTCCTTTGTTAGTTGCACGTTATATCCTTGGATCTCCTAAAAAAATCTTATGCACCCAGCTTGTTCAAAAGACATTATGTAGGTAGGGTCTGTATTTACCAAATTCAAATCTTGTGGCTCATACCTCAACACATTTCCTCCCTTGTAATTCTTTTTCTCCTGTGTTGTCACGGCTCTGTGATATCTTCTTGCAAGGTAAACGTTTCAAACTGTTTAAAATAAAACGTGTCTTCGAAATTCAGTAGGGAAGCTTGCGCAACAATCAACAAGGCTAGGGTTTTCTCGAATAAGAGTAACATACCTTCGTTGTACGAGAGGTGAACTATTTAGGGGATAAACTAGAATAAACAACATGCTCAAAAGGTTTTTTCACAGTGACAAAGCGAACAAGGGATGCATAGCAAAAAACAGAGCAACAAGATTTGTGTAGCGAATGATACCACACAGGGTTTGTGTAGCGAGGGAAATATGCACAGTGTTTTTGTAGCGAGGGGGATCGTTTGCGTAGCAGAGGGATTTGAAGCTAGCTCTAGAGATTATGAATTATGCACAGGTTGAGGGTGCATACAAAAGGATAAAAGGTGGTGAAGAGGCATGTATGAATTTATAGGGAGAGGTTTTGAGAGGGAAAGTACCCGTGTGAGGTGATAAGACCTTTCAAATTATTCAAGTGACTTGCACAGTATGCACAATTTTTGAGTTTCCAAGGTACAAATGACATGAGGACCATCACCACTTTTATTGACTTATTCACATGTGATTATGTTCATTGATATACTTTGACAAGACCTTCCTTCCTAGACTTATGACTCGATTTTGACATAACATTTCCCACTTTATGAAGTCATTTTAAACTCAAAACCAAGGACCTTTACAAAGAATTTCATGACAATAAACATCCTATGGACCTTTAATGACTTTTTCACCTTTATAATATGTAATGGTGTATACAAACCATTTGACTCAGACTTATGACTTGACTCTCATTTGACATGCACATTATCCTTTATTTGATCAATAACCTAAGGTTTCTTGAAACATCCCATGAATCAATACATACACACACACTATGACTCAATTAGGAATGCCTTTGTATTATCAAGACCAAGGCATGACTTTGCAAACTCTAAACAAACTTTCAACCTTACCCTAAAAATAATGATTCTAACACAATTGATAACAAAAATAAATACCATCTAATGTTAAAATGTCTTGAAAATCAACGCATGCAAACAATTTGACTCAATTGTGTACTTATGTTTATTACTAGTTTCCCCAGAGTTCAATATATGGGCATGCCCATCCAACTCTTCTTTCCCTACATCATTAGAAGGCCCCGTTCTTTCTTTTTGTTGTAAAGCAATATCTATGTGTTTAGTCGTGTCCATACATCTACAAGGTAAACTTTGATCCCAACAATTCATTTTTTCATTAATTTTTTTCTTTGAATCATCGTTGAGTTGATCAAACGTAGCAACTGACTGCAAAAAATAGTTTCAATGAATTTAGTCAATAATAATAAATTTATATTATTAAAAAACACACACACATACAAATGCTAATAAATACTTACAACGAAAATGATTTCTTCATTGACAAATCTTTTATATGTCTGCTTGCATGCACGACATAACCTTGCATCTACATCATATTGAATTTTTTCATTCTTCCTTTTAACCTTACTTGGTGATTTGGCAACACGTTTAGCATTTCCATCTCTTACTTGACCTCTTGGG
>JASDQU010103392.1:91098-106012 GCA_032191745.1 Picea mariana | reverse complement strand
TATATATATATATATATATATATATATTCTTCTCATTTTTTCGATTTTGTAAAATCTAAACCATTAACATAATAATATCATAAAAATACAAATAATATATTTTTTTCAAAATCCATAAAAATAAAATAAAAACATTTTTTTGTGATTAAATATTTTTTATTACATAGGAAAAAAAATATTAACAAAATATACAAAAAAATATTAACAAAATATACTACATAAATGACAAATTGATATTTAAACATAAAAATACTCACTAAAGACTGTTTGTAAAATCTCAACCATTAACATAATGACATCATAAAAATACAGGCAATATATTTTTTTCAAAATCCATAAAATAAAAACATTATAAAAATACACGCAATATTTTTTTTCAAAATCCATAAAATAAAAAACATTGTATTGTGATTTAATATTTTTTATCACATAGAAAAAAATATTAACAAAATATAGAATATAATGTATAATAAATATTTAAACATAAAAATACTCACTAGAGACATCATGGCATTGATGATACAATCAATATAATTTATTTATTATTGTATATATATCCATAAAGTTATATATAAATCAGAGTTGCAATGGAACTCGATACTTGCAAGTAATGCTTAACTACCACACTCTAGTAAATAAGGTCAAGTGGTTAATAATGAGCTAGTTTATATGTGAAACTTGAATTTACTTAACTACACTCTAGTAAATAAGGTCAAGTGGTTAATAATGAGCTAGTTTATCTGTGAAACTTGAATTAGTAGAGATTGATGGAAATAAAATGTGAAAAATAACTCACTTTGTAATAAAAAAATGGTAAACAATGGATTAGAAATATTCAAAATTTTACAAGAAGAAATAATTGTATACAAAACTTGTTATATGATTAATTATTGGATAAATAAAGAAAATTTGAAGGATAGGTTAATTTGTTTTTTTTAAAGGAAATAATGTTTAATCTTTGCGTAAACATTAGACTATTGAATCTTAATTATTGGTTATCAAGGAATGTAGATAATGAGATTCTTACTTGGATATTGGCATATTTCTACCCATTAGGAAGTGTCTTATGTAGGACACTACTATGTCATATTGATACTTGCCTTGCTCAATAATGTACAATATCTCTCAACCACTTCTCTAATGTTATGAATCACTAACTTGGAGTTCTTATCAAAATCGTTTAAAACTTACTATTTCTATAGTCAATTTTAGTAAAAATCCATAAACCCTACTTGATATATTGACATTAAGTGTACCATGGGTTTTGTTAGGGTACCATGTTTGTGAATTGTTAAGTTGTGTAATATAGAGTTGATTTGGACTTAAAAACAAACTGTATTTTTATACCCAATTGATGTCATGAAGTCAATAAAGGTGTTATGATGGTTCCATACTACTTAGACCCTCCAATGACTAACTCATCATTCACCTTTAGGTTTCCACCTTTTCTATTTATATCATTCAACTCCTCTTTGTAAATCCTATGAAACTCTTCCATATTTGAAAATTCTGATTTGTAGGTACACACTCACAATTGAACTCCTTCCACTTCTCTCAATCCCCTAGAGATTCTTGCAACTATTATCTCAACCATCTATATAGGGATCTCCTTTGGATAGCTTGGTTTTGTTGGGTTGTTATATTCTTTGCAGTGAACATCGAGTCGAGGCAGATCGATTGATGATCGAAGGTCAAGGTGGATTGACAATAGTCAAGGTCAAGGTGGATCGAAAAAAAGTCCAAGGTTGAGGAAGTCGACAGAGAAAAGTCGAAGCCGAAGATATCGACGAAAAGTCAACCAAAAAGAGGTCGAAGCGCGGGCGTGAGACGACTGACTAGAGACCGAATGAAGGATCGACTGGTAGTCAAATGGTAACCTGACTTGGAGTTGACTATAACAGAATCCTGAGATTTGTGGGATTTGTAGCCAATGGTATGCATGGATCTGTAACCGTTTTTGGGCGCCAATCTTTAGTGGTTTTCCTATTGTAAAGCCTATAGAGAGGCATGTTGTAAGGCTGTAAAGGCTGCTGTTGTAACATAATTGTAGAATGCACTTATGTAAGTTAATGCATGTGTAGGCATAGGTTGCTGGTCATGCATATGTAATCCGATTTGGCTATAGGGTTGTTCTTGTGTAGGCAAGAGGGTATGATGTTGATTGTGTCTTAGGTGTGGAACAAGGTTACGCATGTAATCTTTTATTATGATTGAATAAGACAACAAGAAAGAAGAACGCTCAAAGGAATGTTGGTTTCTCTTAGTTAAGGGTTCCAGGGTAAAATTTCAGTGTACTGTGTGATTCCTTGTTTCATTTACATTCTTGATTAAATTCTTCTTCTCTTTTGCTAGGATTAGTGTGGAAGTGCTCTGCATTTCCTGACATGTGGTATCGGAGCTTAGGTTTTCCCTGACAAGTGAGTGTTCAGAGCGATGCTATGATTTGGTGAGTATATCATATATTGATTTTCCAATCTTGAATTTGAGAATTAAACCTTATGTACAGTAAGAGTCGTAAGTCATAAATTGTGTTAAAGATTGTGGTAAAGAATGGTGAGCAGTTCCAGAATAGAGATAGAAAAATTCAATGGCCAGAATTTTGAGCTTTCGAATCTTAAAATGGAATATCTTCTTGTGGATCGAGAATAATGGACAATGGTCTGTCCAGGTACCCACCTGACAGGCATGTCGATGGAAGAATGGGAGAAACTTGAAAGAAGAGAAAGAAGTACGATTTGACATTGTCTTGCAGATTCGGTGCTGCTAATTGTCTCGGGTGAAGATTCATCCAAGAAACTATGGGACAAGCTGGGAAGCTTAAACCAGTCAAAATATATGGTAAATAAGATGTTTCTCAGAAAGAAACTATATCTTCTGAGGATGAGTGATGGAAATTTAGTGACTGAGTATTTAAATGCGTTTAACAACATGTTAAGCAAGTTATCGTTTGTGGATATTAATATCACTGATGAGGAGAAGTGTATTAGCCTATTATGTTATTTTCTAGACTATCGAGATAGCTTAGTCGTGGCTATTGGGAGTAATACAACCACACTAGTGCTATAGGACATGGTTTCTTCTTTGTTGTCAGAAGAAATGAGAAGGAAGAACATGGAAGAATCAACCAAACATGATCGTGTAGTGAGAGGTCGACCGATAGACAGAGATAAAGGAAAATTATCTGGTAGAAAGTTCAAGTTGAAGGGTAGATCTAAATCACCAGATCAATCGATGCGAAGATGCTGGAAATGCAGTAAATATGGGCATCATAAAAAGGAATGTACATCGAAGGAAACCAAATTTAGTGTTGGATCCGACGAGCAGTCGACTGAAAGAAAGATGACCTAAGACAAGGGAGGTGATGTGTACTTGGCATCGACCAGTACACAGTCGGATCAATATGTTTGGTTGATCGACTCAGAAGAATCATACCATATGACACCACATAAAGAATGGTTCTGTGAATATGAATGATATGATGTGGGTGAAGTGTTCTTGGGGAATGACTTGACAACCGGAATTGTCGGACAAGGAAAAGTACTACTCACACTGTAGGATGGGAGGAAAAGAACCCTTCCAGGTGTGCTACACATTCCAGGTTTGGAAATAAACTTGATATCTTTTAGAAATATGAGTGATGTAGGTGTGCATACTCTGTTTCTGAAGGATTCGTGCAATATGGTAAGAGGTGCGATGTCCTTAATGAGAGGAGTTCAGATTGGTACCTTGTGCAAGATGTTAGGGAATATCGAATCGACTGGATACAACAACATCATTGATCTTGAAATAGACTTGACCGCGACTCAACCTAACTCGATGTCGACACAACACAACTAGAATTGAGCCAAGTCAGTTCAAATCGAATCGACAAGACATGTTGAGATCGACCTGACTAGGTTATGGCATGAGACAATGGGACACATTGGAGAAAAAGGACTTCGAGCTATGCAAAGCAAAGGTATGTTCGAAGGATTTCCTGAATTTGGTTTAGAAGTTGACTTTTGTGAACATTTCATATATGGAAAACAAAGCCGGGTGCGGTTCCCATCTGGAGCAACAAGGGAAAATGGGATTCTAGAACTGGTGCATAGTGATGTGTTTGGATTGATTACAATGAATTCACTTGGTGGATCCATGTATTATGTCTCCTTCATAGATAATTTTTCTAGGAATAATTTTATATATTTCTTGAGGAAGAAATAATAGGTTTTCGAGAGATTTAAGGAGTTTAAAGCTCTTGTAGAAAACCAGACAGAGAAGAGGATTAAAGTTCCGAGGACTGAAAATGGTGGTGAATTCTGTGGAAACGAATTTGATCAGTTCTGTAAGCAGTGTGGTATAGCATGATAAAATACCACACTAAATACCCCACAAAAAAATGGAGTTACTGATAGAATGAATAGAATGTTGATGGATAAGGCAACGAGCATGCTCAATGGTGCTAGGCACACACACAAATTCTTAGGTGAAGGCAATTGAGACTGCAAGATATCTGGTAAATATGTCTCCTTCATCGATGCTAGTTGACACGACTCCAAATGATGTATGGTCTGGTAAGAATCCTTCAGTGGCACATCTCAAAGTATTTGGCTGTGTTGCATTTGTGCATGCTCCTAATTAAAAGAGGAGCAAGCTGGACAAGAAGGAAGTCAAATGTATTTTCATCGGATATAAAGAAGGGATGAAAGGATATAAGATCTAGGATCCTGCATCAAGGAGAATAATGTACAGTTGATATGTGGTCTTCAGAGAAGTCAGAGGTAAATCCAAGCATGAGGACGTTGTTTAGACAGAGAATAATTTTGATATGGTGTAGTTTGAACTGAGGAACGAAAAAGATGATTCAAATGAGTCGACTGAATATGAGGAAGAGGTGGAACAACTGACTCCGGTGGTAAGGAGGTCAGAAATGATAAAGAAACTAGTTGAAAGGTATAGTCTGCCCGACTTCCATTCCACATTCATGCTAATTTCCATCGACGATGAGCATAAGTCGGTCGGTGAGGCAATCAACTCGGCATCAGGTAAACTATGCAAGAATGCCATGGCCGAAGAGATGGAATCCTTGTACAAGAATGAAAAATGGGATTTAGTCAAGTTACCTAGTGGAAGAAAGCCCATTGGTAGCAAGTGGGTGTTCAATAAGAAGATGAATGCCGCAGGACAAGTCGAGAAGTTCAAAGCTCAACTAGTGGTGAAAGGTTATTCCCAAGTTGAGGGAGTCAACTTTGGTGATATTTTTTCCCTTGTTGCAAAAATGAATTCCATTAGAGTACTAATGTATCTAGCTGCAACATTCGATCTGGAGATAGAATAGATGGATGTGAAAACAACATTCCTACATGGGGACTTGGAAGAAGAAATCTACATGAAACAACCTGAAGGATTTGTAGTAAAGGGAAAGAAAGAGTTGGTGTGCAAACTCAAAGGATCCCTTTATGGTCTAAAGAAATCACCAAGGATGTGGCACCAAAAGTTTGACACTTCCATCCTTAGTTTGGGATTTGTGAGAAGAAAAGTTGATCACTGCATATATTCCAAGGAAAAAGGTGGGCGTTTCATATATGTATCTTTTTATGTCAATGACATGTTGATGATTCAAAACAACATGGAAGCAATAAAGGAGGTGAAGAAGCAACTATCCTTCAAGTTTGACATGAAGGATCTCAGTGCAACTAACTTCATTTTCAGAATGGAGATTAAGAGAGATTGAGCCTCTAGAAAGCTCTGGTTGAATTAGATGAAGTATATTGAAATAGTTCTGAAACGATTCAACATGTAGGATTGAAAACCGGAGAAGGTGCCAATTCCAGTGGGAGAAAGGCTTACTATTGAACAGTGTCCAAAGACAAAATAAGAGATGGAGGACATGGAACGTGTTCCCTATGCAAGTTATATTGGTAGTATAATGTATGAGATGGTATTCACTCGACCATACATTGCCCATGTAGTGGGAGTGTTGAGCAGGTACATGTCGACACCTGGAAAGGAGCACTAGACAATTGTCAAGAGAGTATTAAATTATTTATGTGGTGTGAACAAATATGCTATATGCTAGCAAGGAAGACCTAGAGGTGACAATTGTAAGGTAGATGTACATGGATTTGTCAACGCCGACATGGAGATATGGATCGACGGAGGTCGACCAATGGATATGTATTCAAAATGTTTAGTAGAGAAATAAGCTGGATGAGTAAGAGACACCTGGTCGTAGCCTTGTCAACAACAGAAGTTGAATACATGGTGACCACTCATGGAAGCAATGAAGCGGTATGGCCTCAAAGGTTATATTCAAGAATCGGGTTTGAGGATAAGTCTATGAAGGTAAGTTGTGATAGTCAAAGCGCAATATTTATGGCAAAGAACCCTGCTTATCATTCAAAGACTCAGCACATTGATGTACAATACCATTTCGTAAGAGATATGGTGGAAAGTAACAAGGTTCTACTGGAGAAAGCAGTCGTGTTGGAAAACATTTCAGATTCTTTGACCAAGTCTATGAGTGTTGTGAATTTCTCTTGGTGTAGAGAGGCAATGGGCATTGCTACCCCGGGTCTGTGAATGAAAGTTCAGGAATCTCCTGTTTCAACAAAGAAGACAACAAGTGGGAGAATGTTGGGTTGTTATATTCTTTGCAGTGAAAGTCGAATCGAGGAAGATTAACTGATGGTCAATGACTAGAGACCGAATGAAGGATCGACTAGTAACCCGACTTGGATTCGACTGTAACAAAATCCCAAGATTTACGGGATTTGTAGCCAATGATATGCATGGATCTGTAACTATTTTTGGTTGCCAATATGTAGGGTTTTTTCTGTCGTAAATCCTATAAAGAGGCGTGTTGTAAGGCCGTAAAAGATGATGTTGAAAGGTAATCATAGAATGCACTTATGCAGGTTAATGCATGTGTAGGTATGGGTTGTTGGTCATGCATATGTAAGCTGATTTGGATACAGGGTTGTTCTTATGCAGGAAAGAGGGTATGATGTCGATTGTGTCTTAGGTGTGGACCAAGGTTAGGCACGCAACCTTTTATTTTGACTGAATAAGATAAAAAGAGAGTAGAACGCTCAAAGGAATGCTAGTTTCTCCTAGTTAGGGGTTCGAGGGTAAAATATCAGTGTACTGTGTGATTGCTTGTTTCATTTACATTCTTGATTAAATTATTCTTCAATTATGCTAGGATTAGTGTGGAAGTGCCCTACATTTCATGTTAGGTTCTAATCTTTCATATTTGATTGATTCATCCTAGAGAATATTCATTAACATAGTTCCACTTATACCTTAGAAGTTACAACCCAACCACATCAAGGAACGTTCCATCATAGATTGAGAAAGGAATGTATCATCCCCATTGAGGGAATTAATCTCTCCACTTCAATCCAGGGAGCTTCGTCATCTACACCAATGAATTCTATCTGATTTCTCTTCCTTCTCTTTCCATTTTGAACATTAGGGTTTCTAGCTCATTAAATGAATAATCAATTAATAATTAACCATAGTTAATTGAATATATTTTATCTTTTAATTTGATGGTAATACTTGATATGAAACCTAATTGAATTATCCTAATCACCTACAACCTTGAGTTATCATTAACAATATCTTAAGTTTTGAATTAACATAAAGCCTCTCCCTCTCATTTTCACCTAGTTTTATCTCACACAAGAGTTTCTTGATTTGTCCCTAAAATTGAGTCACTACTCTAGTCTCCTCTTTCTCCATTTTAATAGGGTGTATGTGCTTGGGTGATATTCCACCATTTCTTTCATGATACATGTGATATCATGTGTAACACCCTAGTTTTGATCCCCCATGTAGCAATGCATATTTGTAAATATTATGAATGGTCGGGGCCCAATCGATGTAATATGTAAACATTGTACATTGAAAATAAAAAAATAAAATACATCTCTAGCTTCTAGATGGGTATGGACCAGAGTAATGTGGGGATATGATTCCAAAATATAGGGGGCTTAGTGGGGGTTTTGAGGGATTTTCATCTGTCTGGAGTCTTAAGTCATCTTCATTAATCAGTTTGTCATTTATCCATTTATCCCTTTAACTTATTCAACACTCAATCATTTAATTCATGTAATAGGTTGGGTGAGGAAGTCATCTTGATCAGTTATGATAGCATGGGTTGAGTGTAATAATCCTTAGGGGAAGAGTTAGAGTCAAGAAAACATGGGAGAAGAGAAAATTTGAGTAGGAAGGAAGAACAATTTTACAGTTAGCAAGAAGTGAATAAAACCAGAGTTGATTGTTGTAAAAGAGTGGCCAACCATAGTGGGTATTGAAGGTAGCTTGTTGAAGTTGGTAATTATGCTGAGAATGAGGTTGTTATTGCAGTGAATTATTTTTTGGTGAGACATTACGCGAAGATCTTGTGTAAAGGATGCCATGAGCTCTCCTATAGCAGCTAGATTTCCTGGAGCCCCTAGTAGAAATATTCATAGCCAATCTATGATGGATCCCTGGAGGGGATGGATATTGTATGAGGGATTGCAATATAAACAAGGTACGAATAAGGAACTATCATCTTTTGGGTTGTGCATATTGATGGGAAAGAGAGATGGGCGATTGATATTGTTGTAGGAGTCGTGTCACTATGTTTTTGTGAGTTTTGAGCAGTTGCAATTGACTATAGACACCAATACGAGCATGTCCATCCTTTTGGACTCATAACCCTAGCTCATGGGTGGATTGTTGTAGATATATTGGTGCAACAAAGCCTATGATTGAGTGGAACATCCTTTGTCTATAGTTGGTTGTGTAAAGCATTTTTAAAGATAAGTGTTTTGATCACTACGCCATTTACATTTTTAATGCTATGAATGAATGCTTTATTTACTCTATATTTTGTACATATGAATGCTACAGTGTGCGTTTAATTCTTATTGTGCATTTTTAAACAATTTGCATTTACATTTTTATGAATTAATGATAATAACATGTCTATATGTCATGTTTCATGTATTTTCTACATTTGAATTGATATGTTATTCGATTTTGTAGTAACAAGACCCAACTGGGATGTTGGGTATGCCATAGAGTGGTATCAGAGATTTTGGTTCAACACCAGACCCAAAGATTTTGGTTCCACTCAGAATGGTTGAAGAGATGATTAATGGCATCGATCTACAAGTTGCATAGTTAAAAATTGGCATTGGGAGGTTGAATTTCATGTTTTCATGATGATTGTGAAGTTTGGAGCATAAATGACCTATATCACTTGGATATTAAGATCAATGATCGAGATTCATCTTGGTTCTGTTTAAAAATTCTAAGTTCATTGAAGACAATTTCTTGGTTCATCGAACAATTTTGGTGTTCGACAAAATTTGATAAAGTGGGAACAAAAATTAGTTCACCAAAGAAGAAAATCCTCGATCGCTGATGAATAAAAATTGAATTCATCGAAAAATATTGGAATTCATCGAAGTTTGGTGAATCAACGACCCATATCACATTCAACTTAGTGATCAATGATTGAGATTCATTTGTAGGTTTGGAGAAGTTTGGTGAAGTTTGGAGAAGTTTGGGGAATCGACGAATAAGATCATATTTGATCTTGAGATCAATAGTCCAAATCCATCATGGATTTGGTCAAAATTTCTAAGGTAAATGAGTTCAACGATGTGAAGATAAGTTAAAATCGTTGAAAAAGGGAGCTTTTTGGAAATCGCCGAAAAAGGAAAATTTTCAAAAACTGTTGATACAAAGGATTTCTTTGATCATTGATACAAAGAATTTTTCCAATCATTAATAGAAGGTTTTTTCCATTCATCGATACAAGGATTTTTTACAATAACCGATACAAAGTATTTTTCCGATCATTGATAAAAGGTTTTTGCTGATCGTTGATACAAATTTTTTTGTTGATTGTCGATACAAATGATTTCATTGATCACCGATAGAAGGTTTTTGCCAATCATTGATACACGAAAGTTTTCCAATCATCTATACAAAGGAATTCGTTGATTGTCAATACAAGGTTTTTACTGATTGTCGATACAAGGAATTTTGTTGATTGCCGATACAAGGGATTTACCCAGTCACTGATTGTTATGTAAATTTACTTCCTATGGTCTTTGGGTAAGGACCACAATAGATAAGAACCTAAGGAAAATTCTCTTAAAGTCTAATTAAATAATAAACTAGGAATAACCACCTACAATAACTAACTTTTTAGAGAAAGGGAAGGATAACAAACATGGAGTTCTATGTTTGAAATAGATCCCACTTGTTGTCTTTCACTATGAACGTACTTCTCAACAACCCTCTAAAATTCCCGCAGACAAAGATGTATACAACTACAAGAAAGTAGTTATCCACTAACTAACTCAATTTGATCAATTCAGAATTCAATGTTAGATTGAAAATGACATACACATAATATCATCATAATCATAAATTAACACAAAGAATTAGACAAGAATGAGAGTTCCTTTATTGATGACAAAAAAGGGGTCGGTTACAACTTGTAACCGCTGTCGCATGATTCCGAAACTGGGCTCCAAGTTCCTCCACCCAAGGATAAAAATGTATAGGAGTGCCTCCAACAGTCTGCACTCTAGAAGGTCGAAGGAAGACAAAGGTGTTCTTCCTAACGAGATAAGGAGAATGAAAATCATAGAAACGAGGGTTTCCAGGCATAGGGGACAATCTCAAACACTAGGGAAATAGGGCACTTGCAGGATAATCTTCAAAAGGAAAACATAATGGTGCATTTATTATCCATATTTTTCCTCCACCCCAAGGCTCTCTTTTTCACTCCATTTTGATGGTTGGAGTTGTTATGTACGGGATTAAGGAAGTTAGGGAATAGAAAAACCCATAAAATCCACCTGAAATATCGAGATTATATTTTTTTGATCCAAAATTAACATGTATACGGGTTGTTAACACAGAACCCGTGTACGCATGCGAGTTTCTTTAAGGAAAGTCACACTCACTTTGATAAATGGGGTTTTAAAATAAGTTTTTGAGGATGAAAAGGGGGATTTAAGTGCTGCAAGCAGGGAAAGGGATGCAACATAGTCCAATGAGTTATCATATGCATGTATAGTGGAAAATTACACTATAAAAAATTCCCCCTAATGTGTGAGGTTAGAAGGGAAACTAATGGCCAAAATACATTACAAAAGTAATGAAATAGTGGAGGGGCCATTGGGTAGGAGTAGTTGAAGACCAGTCCTGGAAAAGTACTTACAACATAAACATGTAAGATACTCTCTTCTCAAGTCAGGCATTGCCATGCTTGAGTGTGATACAAGCATGGCCGACAATCAAATACACTCAAGCTCCATGACCGATAAAAATATAACTGATGTCCATGTCCACAAAAACTATACATAATGGATCCATGTGATATATAAGAGAAACAATCATGGCCATGAATAAATACACAGTGAATCCATGCAAATGTAGGTCATAGCCAATATTGGATACACAATGGAGCTATGTCTCATAATCAAATTAGAGGATATCTAGAGCCAAGTGAGTGAACAAACTAATCCTATACAAGTACTAATTTCTGTGAAGGTGGTACAATCAATATAGATCGGGTAAGAGAACAAAATATGTGATGCTCGTACTTCACCTGAAGTATTCAATCTGACTGTCATGGTACGAGTCTACACTATTTGAATAAAGGAGTTGACGTCGAACATAGTGAGACAACATTTGATTACTGATCATTGATGTATACTGTTAAAAAATGCAAGACAACCCACCAATGATGATAATGGGTGTCAAGGTACCTAGTACAATCTAACAAGTGTGAATAAATGGGTTGATGTCGAACACCTGATAGAATCTACCGATTAGGGGACATTGATGTATTCCCACTGTCAATAGAGAAGGAACATGCCACTGATGACTGCAAGCCCAAAAGTAGTAAAAATGACTCTAGATCCTTATTCCAGAGCAAGATGTGTTGAATTTTATAGGAAGAGATCCATTGGAAGGAGGGAATTAAGGAATCTCCCATCATCTAAGATGAGGAGTAGCATAAGGCTAAAGATTTGGAAGGACTCAGATGACAAATATTGTAAGGACCACACCAAGGTACAAATATGACATGAACCAGATGGAATAACGCACAATAGAGACTCTCTGAATAGTATCCAATGATGTAGACTACCAACAAAGACGCAGAATCCACCAATGGGGTCAGATGGAAACCAAGGTACCATGGAAAACCCTATGTGTGATGATGGTTGTTGACATTGAAAACAAGGGAAACTGCTTAGTCAATGACCAATGATGGTTTGTCACCTGCTAAGTGAAAGGTAACCTATCAATAATGGAAATAGGCCTATGGTGAAACTATAGGTCATACTCTCATAACAATGAGTCGTAGTCGATAAAAGAAGACTTGCTAGGAAGAAGTCAATGGGGACCTTGTATATTAGAAAAAGTGGGGTACAAATATACTTGTGATACTAAGAAATATTTGACTGACACAGGGAGGCCAACTCAGAAAGGTAAGGTTTCTGCAGAATGGAAGACACAAGTTTATTTCCCTTGAATAGAGACATGACACAAAATGTGAATTAGGAAGCATGGATTATAAACTAGGATATGTTTGTGACACAAGAGGTGTCAACAAATGCTCCATGTGACTGGAAGAATAACCATCTTGAGGAGATTATGCTAAAAAATGAGAAAATGGTCCTCCTAAAGACATACTAAACCCAATAATGAGATGAAGACTCATAATATTTTGTTTTGTTCAAGGGCGACACAAGTAGCTGCCATATAAAATATTTAGACTCATTCCGTTTTTTTTTATTTTTTTTTATTTTTGTTGTCTTTTTTTGCATTATAAATCCTGAAAAAGAATAAAGTAATGCTATAGTATAATGAAGGAAACAAGTGTCGTGAGCAGGAAAATTAGTTCCAAGCACAAGGAAAATACCTATGCTCAATGCAAGGAAAACATATGTAGGATATGGACACTCGAGAGAATTTTCCTTCAGGGATAAAAGGTGTTAAGTCACAAAAGAAAAAATTTCAAGGCTGGTGACTATTTGAGAATGCATACAATCATATTATACAACAACAAGCTGAAGTTGACATTAGGCCCGAAAAGTGAAAGTGGTTAATATACAATGCAAATAGAACTTGAAATGAAAGTTTGGAAGCTCTATGGAGAATTTGGCCATAATTTTTTTGAGAATAAGTAATGAGGCTTCATCGCAAATTCATGACAGGACTAAACAGAGCTTTTGAACCTACAAAAACTGCAACATGAGTGTCAAAATGGAAAGCAAGGTACTAAATATTGATGTTTTGGTAGCTAGAGGATTTATTAACCTCCACATGTAACCTTTGACTTAGAATATAATATTCTGGAAGCAAGTGAACCATTAAATGAATGTGTGGAAACCCTAGAAGACAAGTCGACTAGAAGAATAAATAATATCAGAATATTATCTTCCAGAAATACAAGTCGACTCTAGAGGAAAAAAGATAAACATAAAATATAATTACTTGAAAGTTAGGTCGTCCCTACCAGAAAATTCACTGGACATATTAATATATATAGAGGACGTTTTAGCTTATTTGGACAACTAGTTAGTGCGCAATTCTTGTGGAGAGCTGTAGTTGCAGCTACAACTGCAATTGCAAGGAGTGATACGTGCGTATGGTCATCTCTTGAGTCTTGGTCTCTCTCTAGCGCTATCTTGGTGACTTTCTTGGTGATATTCTTGATGATTCTCTTGGTTATTCTCTTGGTGATATTCTTAGTGATTCTCTTGGTGACATTCTTGGTGATATTCTTGCTAAGTATGGAACAATTTTGATATTCTTGCTGCAACTGCTATAGTTGTGTATGATACTTATTCCGTGGATATAGAGAATCCCTCTCTTGTGCGCTACCCTTGGAGAAGGAGCTCTCTACTTATCTTGAGTTGTTGGTGGAATTAGCATATAGGGTTTATCTGTTAGTTCTAGAGTAGGCTTGCCAGAATTATTATAATTAAGGGTTAGGGTGCTTGGGGGTGGCCTTATGCCCATGGTTGGGTGATAATGATGTGACATTGTTTATGGTTAAACGAGCATATCAAAAATTTCAACATGGTATCAGAGATGGTTTCCTTCATAAAAGTCTAACTGCTGGAAGGAAGATCCTCATTTTCCACATTGTCAAGCTATTTGAGCACTTACTAAACTCACTAAGAAGGTCACCTAAGTAGGGCACATCTCTTCCCCAGACTAGATCTGCAAATTTCTGAAATTGAGAAATTAGGGTTTCCCCATAAAACCATAGGTCTACAATACCAGTTGTAGTTGTAGTGCCAGTTCCTTCATGAAAATCACTTCATTCTAGTTGCTTCATTCCATTTGCAGCACCATTTTTAGTGCTAGTTGTAGCACCAGTTATAGTGCTAGTTGCAACACCATTTGTAGTGCCAATTGGAGCATCAGGTGCAGTGCCATCACCAATTGTAGTGAAAGGTTCTGTGAAATGTTGGGACTAATATTTGGTTTTCCTAGTGCTCCTTACCCTAGCATATCTCCAACTTCCTTTAGATTACAAGTTGGAGCACCTTTGAATTTTTAAGGTTCGTCATTGCTTGTTTCCGTTGTTGGATGGTGCCACTACCTGCCAATGCTGCTAGAGGTATATAATTATATATATTTAAACTGTATCACTATTTTGAGTGAGATTACAGGAGAAGGGATCTCTTACAATCATAGATCTAGAGGGATCTCATATCCAACACATTTAGAGGAACAACACACTCTAGATTTGATTTTTTTCATATGCCTCTAGTTGTTATGGCATTATTGTAACCTTATGAACATCTAGTTGTATTTTGATCTATTGAATTTATGATTATCATAGTAAACTCTGTGCAAAGTTAAAGTTATAAGATGAATCTAGTCAAAGTATTAGATT
>JASDQU010103392.1:71134-90551 GCA_032191745.1 Picea mariana | reverse complement strand
TTTATAAATTCCACGAAGGTTACCATGGAAGAATGATTGATCACAACACTAGAAGAGTGTTGTTCCTATTATTTCATTTTTATTTTAGCTCTTGTTCTAGGCAGGTCACAAGCAATATATCTGAGAAGGAGCTACTGTGATTATTGTTCTCATTTTTGTTTTTATTATTATAAGAGTATTATTCTTGCATAGAGGGGCTTCTGTAGTGCAACATATTAGATATAATTTTCGGGATTAACTGCGTAGTGTAAGTCATTAATCTATGACTAATACTCATGGATATGGGTCATAGATTAATTACTTACTCTGCACATTTAATCCCGAAAATGATATCTAGTATTATTCTTGTCCATTGTTTTCCTCTTGTTGTCCTTGTTCCAGGAAGGTCACAGGTGATAACTCTGAGGGAATCTATAGTGACGGTTGTAGGAGACAGCATATTAGATGGTCTCTAGTTTGAGACATGAAGCATACATGTAGACCTTTCGATGTAATAGTGAATGATGTGATGCTCAGAGACATGAATTGTCTAGGAGAAGTACATCTCCAGGGCATGATCATACCAGATAGCCAAGATTAAGAGGGAGGAATATATATCCCTTACTATGATTGATTCATTGTCATATGTTTTATTTGTGATGTGACTCAGTTTTATTTTAAGTAGTAGGCTCATTTTTGTCATGTGATATTATAAGTATGTAGCTTATAGTAATACACAACATCTCATGATGGATCCTGTCTAGGATGAAACCTCTTTTCTAACATGCTTAGAGTAGCACGCTCCTTATAGTATGTTCTGGTAGAGATGGAAGGAATCTAGATAGTTGCCACATGTATTGGTATATGGATGAGTGATGAGTAGAAGTGTGGTCAAATATAATAAAACCTTATGTGTGGTTGCATGACTATGAGTCCTATGTCATCACACTTAAGAAATCGTTATTGCTTTATTCCTTGATTAATTCCATGATTATGGAATATTGTTAACTATTGGACTGAATTTGAATTGTAGGTAAGACCTACAAGAAGAGGATGGAAAGACTTGTTTTGGAGGTAATGAAGTCAACAAATTGAATATCCAGTTGATATTCAATTCTTGAGAGGGAGTCAAACGATCAGTTGTAGAGGGATATGGGTACTATAGTAAGGAGAAGGAGGCTCCGCCAGATGCAGGAAGCAGTCACGTGTGGTGCTTAGTATGGCTGAAGCTGAGTATGTGGCAACATGTGCAACAAGAAAATAATTAGTGTGGCTTCAGAAGCAGCTGTCTGGGTTATTTGGTCTTGGATTGGAGGGGACCTACATTTGGTGTGACAACCAGAGTTGCATGAATTTTTCATAGAACCCGATGTTCCATGAAAGTTTGAAGAATATCGAGATCAGATGCTACTGTATTAGGGATATGGTACAGAAGGGAGTAGTGAGGCTCTAGTTTTGTGACTATAGAGGATCAAGTTGCGGATGTGTTTACCAAGCTTCTGTCGAGGATGAAGTTCAAGTACTTCAGGGAAAATCTTGGTGTGGTCCCCCTTCAGAGGGAGTGACAGGTGGAACTCATCCAACATGACAAAGGGCTAGCACTGAGTATGGAAAAATCTCATCCAACATGAAAAAGGGCTGTCACTAAGTCTGGTGGGTCTCATCTAACATGAAAAAGGGATGGCGTTGAGAACAAATGGAAAAATCTCATCCAACATGAAAGGGTTGGCACTGATTCTAGTGGGTCTCATCCAACATGAAAAAGGGATAACACCGAGAATAAATGGAAAATCTCATCCATCATGAAAAAGGGCTGGCATTGAGACCGAGGGTGCACATTATCAGGTACTGATGTATTGTAGGGTAGTAGATGTCCTGGGGAAATGTTGTATCTATTGATAGCTACCCACAGACCTTGGATGCATGGGGTGAAGTCATGTTGCATTATGGATATCCTGTGTGGATATGGTGATGCTACCTATAGATTGGTCTGCAATACCATGTGAGTCTTGACCATGCCATGTGAGATGGATGGATGTGTTTGAGACTACTACATGAAGACCATCTTAGTTAATACCTCCCTAGATAAGAGGGAGTGTTGATGTTTTGGTAGCTACGGGAGGCATTAACCTCCACATGTAACCTTTGACTTACAATAGAATATTCTAGAAGCAAGTGAACCATTAAACATATGTGTGGAAACCATAGAAGACAAGTTGGCTAGCATAATAAATACTATTAGAATATTATCTTCTAGATATACAAGTCGGCTCCATAGGAAAAAGATAAAAAAAAAACATAATTACTAGAAAGTTAGGTCGACCCAACCAAAAAAGTCACTGGATAGATTAACATAAATAGAGGACATTTTAGCTCATTTGCACAAGCAAGTAGTGAGAAAGTCTTGTGGAAAGATGCAGTTGCAGCTGCAACTGCAACTGAAAGGAGTAATAAGGGCGTATGGTCATCTCTTGAGTCTTGGTATCTCTCTAGCGCTATCTTAGTGATTATCTTGGTGACATTCTTGGTGATTCTCTTGGTGATATTCTTGGTGATTCTCTTAGTGACATTCTTGGTGATACTCTTGGTGATATTATTTCTAAGTATGGTGAAATTTTTAGAGAGTAGTGCGGCTGCAACTACTGCAGTTGTGTATGGCACTTGTTCTATGGATATGGAGACTCTCTCTCTTGTGCGCTACCCTTGGAGAAGGAGCGCTCTACTAATCTTGAGTTGTTGCTGTAGTTAGCAACTAGGGTTTATTTGTTGGTTCTAGAGTAGGCTTGCTAGAATTATTCTAATTAAAGTTTAGGGTTCTCAGGGGTGGCCTTGTGCCTATGCTTGGGTGAAAATGATGTGACATTGTCTATGGTTAAAAGAGCATACCAAAAATTTCAACACTAACTAGGACACTCATGAAGGTAATCTCTACCATTCGTCAACAACATATTGAAAGCAACTTCGAGGGGGTGATGTTGTAAATGAATGGGTTTGACCCTATGGAGAAATTTTGATCACTAAAGATAGATGTATTATGCAGGTGGAGTGGAATCTACCCTAAATGTCAATAATGAAGACCACAATATATAAATAAGGGAGCCCCACAGGTATTAGTCAGAAAAAATAGCTTAAGAAGAAGATATGTAGCTTCAATGCAAATTCATGGTGGGAATAAACAAGACTCTCGATCCTATGGAATTATTTTATCATGGGTGCCACAATGCAAGTCAGGGTCTAACTAGGGAACCCATGAAAGGTAGGTTCTACCACATGAATTACAACACTTATAAACAACAAAGAAGGTTTCATGTCACAACTAAGTGGGGTCGATCCTAAGAAAAATATGTGATTGATATGGATATATGTAGTTTCAGTCGGGGCGATACCTACTCTACATGCTAGTAAAGAGCACAATATCTGCCAAAGAAATAAAAAAAAACGCCACTAGATCTACAAATCTGCGTAAAAATGATATCTATGAAAGAAAACTGCATAAGAAAACAACTTCCAAGTGTTTTATTAGGATAAACGATATAGAATTGTTAAAAAGGAGAGGAAACATTATTTGAAAAAGTGGAAAAAATGTGTTAAAATAAATTTAAAATTCATTTTTTACCATTTCATTTTCACTTTTACCCTTTGAAGAGCATTGGAGCCCTTTTTACCTTTTGAACTTTCAGAGAGCGGTACAGGGTGCATAAGGCTTGGGATTTGGAACCACTTGGACCAAGTAAATATTATTTTCCTCCTTTACTTTTAACCATAATTTTTTTTATATTTAGTGAATTTTTGAGTCGAAAATGGAATTTTAAAAGTCACGTGGACATGTACGTGACTTCACTTAGTGTGGGTCACGTACATACATGACTGTCTTAACTAATAGTCACATACACTTATGAAAATATTGAAATTAAAGAGATTAGACTAAAAAATGACTTGGATTTCGTAGGATGGTGATAAAGTGGAGGGAGAGGGAGCATGCAGAAGTTGATAATGATGTGATGAATGATTGCAAGGCCCAAGACGCTCTCCGGAGATGAAAATTATACAAGTTTTTTCATTGTAATGTCATAATAGCACAACAAAGATTGCTTGCAACCCGATAGACTATTGGTAACCCGACATTGATGCTTTCATGATCAAGGGGAAATCTTTAAAGATTGAAACTAAGGATATTTACTTTCTTAATGGGATACCTTAGTGAGGAGATGTTGTGAATTTAAAAGGTAAATGGTCCGTTGGCCTTATGATCAAAAAATACATTGAATTATACTTCTCAGCCGAGACACAGAAAGTTGGGAGCCAACTCCCAATAAGAGAGATTACAAACCTCAGTATGAATATCATTGTATTATTGATTGCCAGTATTACATGATCAACATCATTGCACCAAGATTCCCAAGCATGATGTTTTATGCCAGAGAATGTTTGAGGCCAAAATTGTATGATTGGAGTAAAACACTGCTGACATGTATGAAGGCTCAACTGACAGGATGCAAAGAGGGGAAACTGAAGAATTTTGGCTATGGAAGCCTCATGTGTTGTTTTTTCTTTGAGAGGATACCCATGATTAGTCCTAAAGTGGAAATCCATCCTCACTATGTCTGAGATGGTGCAATGGAAAGAAAGAATGAAGTCTTATAGAGGTAGGGAGGAGGGTAGAGAGGGGATCCATGGGATGGTTCCTTCTTTGTTTGGTGGTCACTCCAAGTGGTAGACATAGAGGACGATCCCTATGCAGGGATAAACTACTGGCATGAACTATAGATTCTCATCCCTCCTGGAAGCACCTAAAGATACATTAGTAAGAAATTTTATAATTATTTGATTTATATATATTCGAGGAAAATAAAGGAATAAACATTTTACATATGGATCATGTAAATAACGAGATTGTTTGATTATGTAGATATGGGACTAAGATGACCAGAGGGATTTACTTTGCATGGAAGACGTGGTCATGATGGAAAACCATGAGTATATGCCAAGTGGGTTTCAGATGATGTCCAGAGGAATCTGGAAATACTAGTGCTTTCAATGCGCATGGTACAGATCGAGGATCTACAGGAGCGGATGCAAAGACACGTAGTTATATTTCCATGGGTATGAATACAACTCTTTCTACATCTTTCTCATGTAGTGGTTTGTTATGAGAAGCATGTAGAGGGAGGGGCATGTCCTTTAGGACATTGATTAGGATATATTTATATTATTGGTCCCTATAGAGGACAATCGAGGCTTAAAATCCTTTTTTGAGACATGAGGATCTTCGGGCATCCAAACTTGGTTATGATATAATCAAATATGAACCATGTGGATGTATTTGCACTACAATCCTTAACTTCTCTTGCTTCTGCCCATCTTGTCAAATACTCTGTCACAGTGATGATGTATCTGGATCCTGTGTGCTTTCCTGGTGGGTTGATAGGTCCTATGAAATCAATTTCCCATTTCTCAAATGCATGTAAATTTAGCTGAGGTGATAAAGGCATCTCATCTCTTCTGGAAGGTTTCCCAACTCTTTGACATACATCAGAGGCTTTTTAGTATTCCTTAGCATATTTGTGCAAAGTGGGCCACCAGAGGCCAACTCTAAGAACCTTCTGTGTTGTTTCTTTCCTTGCATAGTGTCCTCTTGTGATGCCCTCATGTGCCTCTGCCAGAATCAGTGGTCTCTCTACCTCCATAACACATCTCCTTAAAATATCATTAGGTCCCATCTTGTATAGCTTCCCAGCTATAAGTGAAAAATCTGCAACGTGAACTACCGGTTGTTTCTTTTGAATGTTTGTATATTTGCGAGGTTCCATTCCTGTTGATATGAACTGGAATATCTTGGTGAAGTGATAATAAACCTTTATGATGGCCAAAAATTGTGCATCAAGTAGTGTATCGTCCAAGCTAGTAGGTTCCTCTCCATGTTCTAATCTAGACAAGTGGTCAGGTGCCTTGTTCATTCTTCCTGGCTTGACCATGATCTCGAAATCATATTCCTGGAATAACAGAAGCCATCTGCATATTATTCCCCCAAACACTAGATTGTTGACTAGGTATTTCACTGAAGAGTGACCAGTGAACATCTTAAAGTGTCCTCCCAACAAGTAGTGTTGAAGTTTCTGCAGCGCATACACCATGGCTAAACCTTCTCTCTCAGTGGTAGTGTAATTTATCTCAGCTGTAGAGAGATTCCTGCTAGAAAAGGCTAACGGGTGGTCAATATCTCCTACTCCTGGATGTGATAACACTAATCCTAATGCAATGGATGAGGCATCGACATGCACATGAAATTCCTAACTCCAATCCGGGAAAACCAGAATAGGCGCAGTGACCATTTTTTGTTCTAGTGTGTCGAAGCTCTGCTGGCATTCTTCTGTCCATTGAAAGTGACAATATTTCTTCAAAATGTTTTCCATGGGTGCTGTAATCTATGCATAGCCCTTAATGAACTTTTTGTAGTATCTAGAATGTCCCAGCGCAATACACAATTGTCTAACTGAAGTAGGAGGGGGTAGATCAACAATAATGGCAATCTTATATGGATCTACCAATAACCCTTGTTTACACACAATATGGCCTAGCAACATGACAAAGGGTGAAAAGAAGATACACTTCTTCAAGTTCAGGGAAATCTAACATTGCCTGCACTTATCCAACATTAGTCTTAAACATTCAATATGATTTTGCAATAAGATAAAAACAGTCCAATCATTAAAATATGCTTCCTAAAATTTATGTGAAAATTCCTTGAATGCTTCGACCACCACCCTAGAAAAGATGGCTGGTGCATTATTCAATCTAAAAGCCATCACTGTGTACTAGTAGGATCCCCATTCTATTGCAAATGTGGTCCTATGGCGATCTTCCTTGGCAATCCTGATCTGGTGATAACCTGAAAATCCATATGTGAAGGAGTAAAATTCCTATCCTCCTGCATTATCTAACACTTCGTTAATAAATGGTGTAGGGAATGTATCATGTAAGAATGCATCATTCAGTTTACTCAAGTCTACACAGATTCTGATCTCTCCTATTTTCTTATCTTGAACCTCCATAGGGCTAATCCATTCCGACTCTTCAACAGGTTCTATGATTTCTGCTTCCAACATTTTGTCTAGTTCAATCTTGACTTTCTGCTTATATTTGGGATTCAATCTGTAGGGTCTCTTCTTGACGAGACTTGCATCTGGTTTCAAGAGGATCTTCATCTCTCCCATGGGCCCTTTAATGCCCTTCATATCAGTAAACTTGGTGGGAAACAAGTCTTGATACTCATGCAGTAGTTTTGTAATCTTGTCAATAGTGGCATCATCCCAATAATCTTCAACGTTTGCGAGCTTAGGTGCTTGCTCTGTTCCAATATCAATTTTCTTGATTTTGATTGGCTGTCCAATAAAAGGTAGTTCAACTCCTGGTCCTTCTACGTTTCTCTTTCCTTCTGTATCTGCGATGTTCACATTACTAGGATCATCATCTTCATCAACATTGATATTGTAGTAGCCTTGTAATTTCTGAAGCAGTGCAATCCATTCATCTTCTTCTTGATCCAAACGGAGGTTAGGTGCCTCCTCAAAGACTTTCTGTCCTACAACTTGTAAATCTTGATCCACTGTGGGATACTGAATCTCAAATAAAAATGAGGCTATGAATTTCTGAGTCATACCATGCCAATCTACAGTACTGAGGCACAGTTCTGCTTGTAGATACCAATTGATAGGTGCTGTATCCAAAGTGTTAATTAACTTGTGCATCCACTGCTCTTGAGGAATGTTGCTCCAGGCCTCCTCACAACTTCTCACATGGCTCTTCAAACAACTTTGACCTATGTATCTAACTTCACACCCTTTAGTTTTTTATGAAAATCACACTTTCATCAAAGTGTGACATTGCACCCAGTCCGCGATGTTCTTCTTATGTGTTCCCCACCATCTTGCTGGCGTTGCTTTTAAAGATTCATCTAGTGTGAACAATTGTTGTCGTACTGGTACAATTTCTTGAAATTCTGATAAGAATGTTTCTAAATGATTTAAACCATCAAATGTGGGAAGATTGCTTACTTCTATGCCAATCCAATGAACTTCCCTAGTCAATCTAGCACACCTCCATGCAGAAACTTCGTACATCTTGTTATTCCATTTCTCTAGTGCTTCTTCTGAATCTGATCAACATGCGTTGTCACTTCGCCATATTAAGTTCCCATCTGTTGTAGGATTAATGTAATCCTACTGTCTTGCTGTCAATTTGTAAATATTTTCTAGCTCATATGCATGGTATTGTTCTCTTATGGGCTCTATGTATATGCGACCTTCATCAGGATCCAGAGGTGCAATGACCCTAAGGCCATCACCTTAAAATGTAATTCTTCTTTTCTTTAAGTCGACAACAATAGAATTATTGAAAGCCCAATCAATTCCTAATAGCGTAGGATAAAGACAACTATCATCAACTATCTCAATCACCTAGAAATCCACAAATGTCCTTACCCTGTTGATGTCCATAGGGACATGTTCCATTCTTCCAAAGGGGATTACTGCCTGCTGATTAGCCATCCTAAGTCTGATAGGGGAATAGATCAACTTAGGTTTTCCCATCACTGCCCAGGTCTTCTTCGTCATAACATTGAATTATGACCCTAAGTCAAGGACCACATAATCTATGTCATAGTCTCCAATCTGTGCATTTAGGTGTAGTTCCTTATTTGTCCTTCTCTTTCTGGATACTTGATGTACTGCTTTTTTCAGCAGAGGAGCTATGCTACCTATCTCATACTATTTGATCAAATTTTGTAGTTCTTGTATATCTCTTTCATCCTTAATCAGATTAATGCAAGTACATAAGAATTCCATAAGATTTCTTACCTCTTTTCCTTCTCTAGGTGATGCAGACTGATCAAATTCCAAAGGCATTCCACATTCTCTCACTTCTAGTTGTGTCTTTGATGAAGAAGCCTGATCTCTTCCAAATTCTTTTCTTGCCTCTTCAAATGTCTATTTTTCTTCCCTCAGATCAAACACTTATGTCTTCTATGTAGCTCTTCTGACCCTTGATTCTTCTGTAGTTTGTGCTGGAGTCACCCTGTCTTCTCCTGTAGCAACGCCTCCTCTGGTGATAACAATGACTCTAGGATCCTCTCTGCGAGTTTCTGCTGAGATTAATTGCACTTGATGATTTCCTCCTTGTCTCTCCTGAAGTTTGGCCAACAACACAGGGAATTATTCAATAACATGTTCAAATGAGTTGCAGTAGCTGCAAGTGGTACAAGGGTTCTACGATTCCCTTGCTAAATGTCCTGGATGTGCGTAGTTATAACAAATGATCTGACCTCGACCTCGACCCATGCCTCCTCCTTGTCCTCTTCCTCTGAATCTACCATGAGGGTTGAAGTTTCCTCTTCTTGGAGAGTTAAACTGCGTAGCATTTCCTTCTTGTTGTACTTCTCCTTGAATTCGATATGTGTCTCTTGACATTTCATTTAAGAGATCATAAGACCTACAATATTTCTCATCATGCCCCACAGATTTACAGAATGTGTAGTAGAGGTTTGCAGGTGTCTGGAAATATTTTTTCATGTAGTAGCATTCACCAGGGAGATGCCTATTTCTACATACCTCGCAACAGGGTAGAGTAACCTCCTTCAAAGGGCTCAGAGCCCTAGAGGCCAAGTACTCCTGAAATAGGGGACAATGCTCCTTATCGTGGCCTTCTGATTTGCATCTGATACACCAGATATCGTCTCTTTTATATTTTCCCTTGTCTTTCTTCATATCTTCGACCTTCAGAGATAAAATAGTTAGCTGACTCAAAATTTGGCTCATACCTGAGATGGATTCTCTCATAGGGGATGATTCTAGTTTCATGGCAATCTCCAATGCCTTAGCTTGTGAAGCGATCTTCTGTTGCATTAGAGGGAATCTGATTGTGGTAAGAGGGCAACAATGAACCCTTCTTTATTCTGTTCATCTGGAATCTGAAAACTCAAGGGCCTGTAAAGGTATGAAACCTCTGATCAAACTCCCACACAGGTTCAACTACTCTCTTCTTGATTTCTTTCAGTTCTGTAATTCATTGTGACTTTGACTTGGGTTTCTTGAATTCTGCACTCAACGCATTCTCGATCTCTTTCAGTGGTTTAGGCTATGCAACTCCATTAAAAAACTTCATGTACCATCTCAGTGCGTGGTCTCTCAAGGTAGTACTATACTGAGCCCTCTTAACTGCTTTGTTGGTGACATTCTTAATACTCCATATAGCTTCGCATAAGAACCAATGTTGATCAAGATGTTCAAATCCATATCCCCTAAAGATAGGAATCCTCATTTCATCTGCCATAGATCTTCCTAGGTTTCTTGATTGAGTATGTGTTGAACTGCTGGTAACAGTGCTCTGATAACTTTGACTACTCTAGTTACTTAACGCTGCTAAAACAACAGAAGGAGTAATAGTACTTACTTCAACAGTTTGCACAGTTCTTGAAGTTACTGATTCTTCTCGGTGAAGTTCTTTAGTCTTCCCTTCCTTTTCTCTAGTGGAATCTTAATGTTCATAGTTCAACAAATCTTCTTCTTCTCCACTGTAGAACCCTTCGTCCTATGCTAGTGGCTCGTGACCCTACTTAAATAGGTTCACCAGAGGAACTTCTCTAAATGATCTCCCACTGCGCGTGTGTCCAACCTTTGTGTTGTTTTCATTGTTTGAGTTCTTGAACATTATCCTTTCGATATGACCAACTACTATATCTTCAAGATGTTCTTCTCATGCAATAACATATTGATCTTCAACTTCAAAAAGTGTAAAAAGTTTCCTCTAGGTCCCTTAAATAAATATCTCTCTTCTTAGCTATACAACTCTATTCTGTCAATAGAAAACTCGGTAATGTACCCTCCAATGGTGTTATCAAACCAGTGATCTACTGCTCTTGACATAACATTATCAACTCTCTTGACCTTCTTGATCAACATCGATGTCCAAACAATAGGTGGTCTAGCTCTGATCTCAAACTGGGTATCTTCCAATCTGGCTATCCACTCATATATCTCCTTATGAATTCCTCCAAAAAAAATCTTGTGTATATCAGTAAAGATATATTTTTCCAACCCGTCTTCAGTACTAACACTAGGGTTCTTATTCTGTGCTTCAGAAAATTCCTTCTCTTGTTCTTCTATCCACTTTTGAATCTCTGTCTTCGATGGAAACCACCTTGACATTCCCTCAAGACGATCCTGGTCCCGACAATAGAACCATTTGTTGGCACAGGGGCAGACCCAGGGTTCACATCTAACAACACACCAACAAGACTTAACTACTGGCCCTTTTGGCAACATCTGCGAAGCAGATATAGTCTCACCCGAAGTAGCAATAGGGGGTTGCAGGACACAGGTTTCTAAAACCAGAGGAAATGTAAAGTGGATCCAAGGCAACAACATGCAATGATCTAGTTACTATTTATCTCTCTTAAACCTACTAAGCGAGATATATCTCAAATCTAACACAATGATGCAATATCAATATAACAAAAAGAAAAAGAACATAACATCAATCACTCAGAGCAACAAGATATATGTGGTTCACCCTCTCCCTAGGGATACGTCCAAAAAACCGTGTTTCTTGATATATTATGTGAAAACATATAGTTTTATCTGTGCTCTTAGCTTGCAAATATCTCCCTCTTTCTCTATCTCCCCTTCCTGCTTACCCAACTGCAAGGTTGATCTTCACACCCATCTGAAGATCTTACAATACAAAATTCTCTCACACACAACACTTCTCTCTCGCACAATACACAATAGTGTCAACAATAATGATTATCCACAATAACGACGAACCCCTCTTCTCTCATCTAGGTCCTTATTTATACATTATAATGAAAAATGTCTAGGTGTCTAAAACCCTAGATACCAAAACCCTAGGTTTCTAAAACCCTAGGTTATCTTGACCTGTACTTCTCAGGCTTTGCCAGTCTATCTTTCCTTCTTTTCCATGAGGTGCTCCAAAGAACTCGTTGACATCTTCTTCCATTTGTTGAGTTGTCTACGATCCATCTTCCTTGATGATCTTCCATCCTCAATCTCCTCTTTCAATGGCTAGCTTTCCCCTTACTTCACTCCTTCTTCGCTTCTTTGACCACCTCGACCCAATCTCAGTCAGTGTGTCTTTTGCGCAGTTCGTACTTCATCTTTCCCCTTCCTTTTTCTTCTCTTTCTTCCTTAATCCATAACTGAGGGCCAACAAGAGTTACACCCAAGGAAGCTATAGGGAATTCCCCATACTTTCTGGTATGCAGACATGAAGCCATTCTCCTGAATGGGCTATATCTTCCATCTCTTCAACTTGCTCAAGATTCTAGACAACAAACCTCATCAGTCATACAAAAAAGAATTGATACTCTCTTCATGGTGGAAGAAGAAAGGGAGAAAGAAAAATCAAGTTTCATATCGCCGCAGATAGTTAAAAGGTGGTTTGATAAGCATAAGGCTAAGGAGAAGAATTTTGAAGTGGGAGACTTAGTCTTAAAATGGGATAGAGAAAATGAGCCAAAAGGAAAGCATTATAAGTTTCAGAATCTATGGCTTAGACCTTTTCAGGTGGCTGAGAAGATTGGGGTAGGCACATATCGGCTGCAGAATCTGAGGGGGGAACCTGATGCCCTCCTTGTGAATGGCCAATCCCTAAAACAATATTTCCATTAAAAATAAATAAATCGTGTTTATGTTTTCATGATGCTTTGTTTTAGCTAGGTCAATTGCGGAATGCATTTTTTTATTGTTTCTTGTTATAGTACTTCTGTTCTTTTGAATATTGTGTTTTTGCAAAACATTGGTTGCCCTCAATTCATGTGATATAATGAACTCTGTTCCTGACTCATCACTCTCATACCACACAAGAAGTGCTAGGGGACCTGTGATTGTTTTAAAGGGTTCTCCATCTAACCTGTGCAGATGAACAACCTTGGAAAAGTGATGAAGTGTCTGCCTAGTGGTGTGGTAAAACCTTAAGGGAAATATGGTAAGATGGAAATGACTACATGTACCTCAGAGACATAGCTATCAAGTTTCACCTTAACCATATCATTTTGCAAACAACAAACATCCTCCTCTCTCCCACTCGCTCATGGCACTCTGTCGAAATAAAATCAACTATATCAAATGAGCGCACAGTAAGAGAGGGTATGCAGACAACTCCGTTGGGGCTATGGATTCTTGCTGGCAGGAGAGCAAGGTTTGTGACATCGGGGTGGCTCCGCCATGGCTATGGACGCTCGTTGGCAATGAAGAAACACCGTATCAAGTTAATAAGGGTAACTACAAGGCCTAGTGCCAGTGAATTCTTTACTAGAATATTGTCAAAAGGGGCATGAGTCAGGGTTGTGGGAAACAAAGGTGGAATAAAGGTTGAAAACCCCACAGGCAGGCCCAAACACACCAACCAATGAATTTCAAATGCAAGGATAAAAGAGGCTTTGATTAAAAACAAATTAAGTTTTTAACCATATTTTGTATCAACCGAGCCCGAGGTAGGAACAAAGATTTTGCTTTCGCCCAGTAAGTCTCCATTTGTTGAGCACTCAACACACCCTAAAAATCCTATGTCAAATTTTTACATTTTTGGGTACCACTTGATATTTACACTGTTTGATTTGACTTGATTTTGAGAAATGTTTTGTATTTTCTTATTATCATGAATCTCATCAGCTATTAAGGTTTGTTTGAACTTATGAAACCCCATGATTAAAAATCCTTAACAACTGAATAAATAATCAACAGCCAAAACACTTCACCCGACACGCTCAGATTCGACATCGGAAGGAATTCAAGGAAGGAAAATAACCACTTGGGAAACATCAGTCACCGAGCACTGATGTCCATCGGCATCGGCAAAAGGAAGTTTTTTTTTGCATCAAAGTCTCGCATAAGGATATTTTCGATAGTCTATTCCCCTTCGGCATTGGTAAAAGACGAGGGGAATAGACATTAACAAAGAAAGAAAATATATTGCTGATAAATGATGCTCGACGCACTTATCGGAAGTGGGGAAAACCTAAAAGGATTGCAACGAACATTCTGACCATGCTAAGGAATATCCCCGATCACCAATCCCCGATGTGTTTTTCAGCATCGAGACTTTTTTGAGGAAGCTAATTCGAAGAAAGAACTTGATAGGTGTATCGCCGATCGCTGGCCTTGGATATATTTTTGGCACCAACAAGCTAAGGTTTTTTTTAGAACGAATAACTTAAGAAAATTCTCGACTTCAATTAATACACACGAATTAGGTCACCGGTCCTCAACGCCACGTGGCTTTTCCAGATTGGAGAACCGTATGGTCTAGTTTTACCCCGAGTCATTCCTAGTTCCCTAAGCTGAGTAACACCTCCGAGTCAGCTTTTCTAGGACAACATTGTATGGTGAGATTGATCAACATCATATCTTTTTGCAGAAGAACATCAATTCAAACGTTCGTAGCACATCCCCGATCCCCGATCCACCCACTGAGAAAGAGACATGATGGGACGTTTTAGCATTAGATATGATTGGATTTTGAGAATTTAAGGGGATAATTAATTCCAAATCCCACATGATTTTCTACCTCATGTTTCAATAAAAACGACCTTTTAAAATCATCAATAGACCACATCACCCTCTGCACCTCCGCCATCAACCCATGATGAATTTAAGTTGCAGATATTCGATGGTAGTTCTGTTTAAATTTCACTCATCACCTGAGTTGAATGGTTGATGCGGCATAATAAGTTCTTCCCTGGTTTAAATTCACTCGAGCCATTGTAAACGAAATCATTCTATGTGCAAGGAAATTCAGAGAATCCAAAGAAGAAAGGTGAGTAATTCGAAGGTTGAAAGATCTCATGAGTATCAAAATAACCAGGTGTAGGAAGCTTTACAGGTATGTATCCAAGTCTGTGGATTTTACATGGTTATAGTTCATATATTTTTAATCTAATTTTGTTATTTACATAGTCTCTGAAGGTTTATTTTAATTACAAGAACAATGTCGCCAAGGAATCCAAACACCAGACGATCGTTGAGGGCACCGAAGCTGAAAGAACCAAAGGTAGGCGAAGCCTTCTCTCCAGGGGCCGCAAAACAATTAGAATACACTCGAAGGTCGGAACCTGTCATTAAGACAATGACGAAGAAGGTTTTCATCCAGATTTCGTCCTTTAGAGATACAGAGGCAAGTATAGGGTCCAAGAAGACACTCCCACATTGGGGAGAGCTCTTTAAAAATATCAGCTGGGAGGAATACCTAGAATGTATCCCACACAGTGATCTAGATGTGAGAGCTCTTGACAACGAGGTGTTTTCGAACATCCGATGGTCGTACCTGCATATGGTGGCAAGAAGAACCCCTATTTTTCCCTGTATAGAACTCCTGAAGTGGCTGATTGACTACACAGACACACATAAGTGTTTAATCAATGATGACAATGGTGGGTGTGTCGGGGTGTTCCTTCCGATAGAAGTCCAGAAATAATACAAACTCTGAGACCCCGAGGAGTGTCTAAATACAAATTTCGTCATGAATTTCTATGAGCACCTTGACACCAGTGGGGTGATGGCCTCATGGTGGAGGGAAGACAAGAAATACACCAACCGGAGCACTGTATGGTACCAAAAAACCAACTTAAAGGAGCCATACATCTATCTGATGGATCTCATATGATGATTATATGGAGAGAAGGACTGCTCTAGATTTTCAGAGGCATGGATGCCCTTATCTTACATAGTGGAAATCTCCAGGAGTAGTTTCAAATGGGGAGCGATCATTTCTAAAAAACTGAGCATCTGTATACAATAGGCTTAGACGTTGAAGAAAGGAGAGCCACCCGCTTTCTACATGGATTCATATCTGCTTGATGTCATTGTCAGACAGTTGGCTTAGGTTGATGGATAGTTGGTTTTCATTGATGTCAACTATTTGAGAGTTATATTGTAGATTGATGTCAACCCTTGGAGAAAGTTCGATAGCGAATTCTGGTCACAAAGGTTTGGGTAATGGACCCAAGGTTGTTTAATGTATAATGGTATGAGTTTTAATATATTTGAAGGTAATAATATTCTATATGGATAGTACATGTCATTCCATTTCTTTTGGTATGTGGAATGCCACATAACTCCTCACGGTTAGAGAGTTATGGCCATGAGAAGTTGGAGAACCCAGGTTTGGGTAATGGACCCAAGTTTTTTTGATGGATAATGGTATGAGTTTTAATACATTTGAAGGAAATACTATTCTATATGGATAGTGAATGTTATTCCATTTCTGGTGGTATGTGGAACGCCACATAACTCCTCACAGTTTGTGAGTTATGGCCCTACGAAGTTGGAGGAGCCTCATATGTTGGCTTGAAGCCCCAAAAGGTCAAAAAAGTCAAAGAGCTTGCAAAGAAGAAATTATTATTTAAATGATAAATTAAAGTGAAAAAGTCAAGAAGGATTATTTAAATAATAAAGTGAAGTGACAAAATCAAAGAAGATTATTTAAATGATAAAGTGAGGTGACAAAGTCAAGGATGAATATTCAAATGATAAAGTAATGGAGAACTTTCTAATTATGGAAAGTGGTTAACCCTAAAAATGAGGAAAATAGGTTAAGTGACCTATAAATGGGTTAAGTGACCTAGAAATAGGTTAAGTGACCTAGAAATGGGTTAAGTGACCTAGAATTGGGTTAAGTGACCTAGAAGATGCTTTTAAGGAAGATATTTGGAGAGTATAAATAAGAGACAAGGCTCTCTGATTTTAGATCACACTTGAGCATATTGAATATCTATAGGTGACCGAGGTAACCAAAGGATATCTGAGCCAAATTTGATAGGGAAGGTGAAGAAAAGAAGGTTGGAATTCAAGGGAGGATAAATGCTTTTGATGATGCTTTCTAAGGTATGTTATTTACAGGTCATCTCACCATTTTTGAAATAATTTTTTTTATAGAATGATTGCGACCGTGAAATTGATAGGCCATTGAGGAAAAATATCCAAGTATCTATGGTAAATAATTCAGTTTGTGGGTCGTTGTATTTTTTGAGTTACACTCTGTGGAAAATATGGTTTATGGCTAGTCCTGAAACTAGTCTAAAACAAGTGTTTCGGGTAAAAACATCATAACTTATTCATAACATATCCAAATTCAGTAAGACAAAATTTGTTGGTTAGAGTACAGTATTTAGTATTATGTGTAACATTTCAGATCCATTCAAAAAATATTCCATGCAGGGCATGCTCTACAAGGTCTCTCTCTAGAATACGCCAGAATTCAACAAGGTATGTCATTCTTGCTATAACTCCTTTTCTGAGAGGTTCCAAGTAGTGACACCTGGAGGAATTGCATTAAAAAAACTGAAGAACATTATGTACTATTTTCATATCTTTATTCATTAGAAGTACATAGTTATGATTATTTCAAGTTAGGGTTGTTTACTAATCCCAAACTAGTCATATGAGAATAAAGAAAAGTTTGATGAAAATGCTAGGCTCTTGTTGTGAAAGTTAAGGAAGGTTTGCAGGTATGTGATCATATACACCAGGTCCATTACAAAGTTACAAATTATATTTGGATGATGAAATTGATGAGGGATTTTGGTTAAGGTACATGTTGGGTACATGGTTGGGACAAGTAGTTGATGAGTTGGCACATACATGAGGTGTATAGTTGATGTTGTTGGTACATATTGATGATTCATAGTTGATACATGATTGGTACATACTTGGTACATGGTTGGAGACACCTGTTAGTAGTATTTTTGACACATGGTTTATGCATGATGTAGCATACTTGTATTGGTATATTATTAGAAGCACATATTGATCTTGGTGATGATTATGAGTTGTTGTGTTATGATTGGTTGATGCACATATTTGAGAGTTGTCTTGGTGATTGATCTTGGTGAGTAGATCTGATTTGGTTGATAAGATTGATGAGACAGGTTGTTTGGACAGTTTGTTGTGACAGGTTATTTGTACAGGTTTGGTGCATGGTTGATGCACTTGTTCATGGTACATGTTTTGTACAGGCTTGGTGCATGATTGATGCACTTGTTCGTGGTACAGGTTTTGTATAGGTTTGGTGCGTGGCTTATGCACTTGTTCATGGTATAAGTTTTGTATAGGTTGGTGCATGGTTGATGCACTTGTTTATGGTACAGTTTGATTGGTACATGTTTTGCAACAGTATATCTCACTGAGATAGTGTGACAATGGTTCCATCATTCTACTGATACGTCAGGGTGGTTGGACGGGGCAAGAACATGTGGTTGTAGCCAGAGAATATAGGGGGTTGTAGCCTCCTTCTAGTTGTAGCCGGAGAATTTGGGAGTTGGAGCTTCCCTTAGGTTGTAGCCTGAGAAACTAGGGGGTTGGAGCCTCCTTCCAGTTGCAGCTAGAAGAAAAAGGAATTTGGTGCTTCCAATGACTGTATTTCTTCAAGACATATAAGAAAAATCATTCCATGGTTTTCTCGTGCTTTGGGTTTCCACGTAAAACAATGATGTACTGTGTATGTGTATAATTGTTCATTTGTTCATTGCTTTATTACTCCGTAGTTATTGGATGATAATGCTACATTGATATACCACTTGGATTATATGGTTAAAAATGATTAAATCACTCTATTACTGATTCATCCCCCTCTCAGTAATCCAACAATTGATATCAGAGTCGGTTCCTTCAGGAAACAGTTTAATCACTAGAAGGATATCATGGATTATTTTGATAATGGAGTACCAATGTTTAATACTCATAATGGTTTTAAGTATGAGATGTGGAGAATAAGAACAAAATATTTTTTACAGGCACATGGACATTATATTTGGCTATCATTTGTTACAGGATATGATAGTTCAAAAAGGGCAAAGACTACAACCAAGAAGGATTTGAGGAAGAATAAAAAAATAGCAATGGATTTCATCTGGGAAGGATTACCTAATCTGGTAAGAGAAATGGTTGGTAAATGTTCATCAACAAAATAAATTTGGGATAGGTTACATGACATATATTCTTCACCCATCATAGATTCATAAAATTTCAAAGAAGATATAGATACAAATCAAGAAGAATTATGTTCACCATGTCAAGCGGATTCAAAAGATGAAGAGTACACAATCACAAGAGGTATGTTGTTTTGTTTTAATTGTGAAAAACATGGACATCTTGAAATAGAATGCAATGAAGGAAATGAGACAGAAAACTAATTGAAAAGGAAGACAATTATGAAGAAGAATTGATTAGTGCTTTAGATGAACTAAGAGAAGAAAACACTTCACTCAAGAAATAATTGATGAAACAAAAGGAAAGTGTTCACATTTTTAAAGAAGCCCAACAGGTCATTGAAAAATTAAGAACTCAGCTAGAAGAAGCCATAAAGATTGAAGAAAATCTTGGATATCAAAAGTAGTGTTTGGAAACCAACATAGCAACACAGAAGGAAG
>JASDQU010103392.1:51066-69138 GCA_032191745.1 Picea mariana | reverse complement strand
CATTTGGAAGTCACTCGTCCTTCCAAAGAACTTAGGGTAAAATAATATGCACATGGCTCTTTTTGGAAATAATATTAAAATATTATTCCAGGCCTAAGCCCCCTAGGCTTAGCCCCTAGGTTCAACACCCATCCCCTTTTTCCCACCTTCCAGCCCTTAATCCCTTGCCCACTCTATGGACGCTCAGTCCCCCATCACTCTTTCATCGTGGTCGGTCTGCACCTTGCAGTTTTTTTATATTTTATTGAAGTGTTGCATACATACAGATACAAAATCCAGGCCCGTGGCCTTCTAGCCTTAGGCTCTCTGGCCTAATCAAATACATAAGCCTACCAGCTTATACAAAACTTGGCTCACCAACCTATAACACATATTTACAATCTCTTTCAGAGCATGGTTTACATCGGGGCTCGGCCTTGGGGACACTACAATACCCCTCCCATACGTAAATTTGGCAAAAAATATAAGTTCTTTGATAATTTATTCAATTTGAAAATGAGTTATTTGATGCACATGTTTGGGTGATTATTGTATTAAATTTGGCATACTTGGCATGATTCATGTGACTTGTGGACCCTTGGAGGGCATACTTCTTTTTCTTTGCAAGACCTTTATCTTAGGATGAATTCCATATCCCACTTGTGGGTGATCATTGATGATGATCGTTGCACTTTGAGTGTGGAGGAAATTTCCTTTGGATGCACTTTGGCATCACTAGAGGCTGACGTTTTACCATTTTCCTCTTGTCCATTGGCCTTTGGAGGACTAAAACATCACCCATTATCCCTTGATTCCATCTTAGAGGTTAGGGTTTGATGGATAAGATGGATCCGGAGGTGGTTTCATAAGAGGAGACCATGGCATGACACTTTGGAAAATGAGAGCATGAAATATGGCTTTCGAAGGCCCAACATCTACCTCCCTTATTCTTGACGATGCACTTTCAGAGCCTATGTCACCATTCTAGGGCACAACATCACCCTTTTAGGGTTTCATTTTATGTAAATTTTATTTTGTACAATGTAAGGTAAAATTAAATGGTTTGACCCTCATTTATTTTGTTGTTGACGAGTTATGTGGAAAAATAGGTCAAGGTAACTCCATATAAAAAAACCACCTTGACATTTCATTTTATCCTCACATCTTCTCAACTTTGTGAGAGTAATAAGTTTGAAATTTTCGTTATCTTTGGGTTATTAACTTCTCTCTCTCATGTGTTATCTTTTGGAAGTCAAGTAATAGGTTTTATTTTCTTATTTTTGGATGAATTGTTGCAATTAGGGTTTACTATTTTGATATCTTGGTGAAGAAAGTAAATTTATGCAATTTTTGTTTCATGCTATTAATGTTTCATGTTGAATTATACCTTTTTATGCTAGATGTCTTGCTTGGTGAAGCCTTGAGAGAAGAGAATAAGTGTGTCCTCCTCTCACAAGGTTATTTTTGTCCAAATTTTGATAATAAATCCTAGCTAGGGTTAGATTCCTAAATCCCTAAAGTGATAACACTTTACAATGTTGGCCCTAGACTCTTGATTGTGACCTAATTTAAGTACGTTAAAAGAGACAAAAGGTTGTTACAACCCAAAATTGATTTCACTCTGGCAATCCTTATCCTCAAGGATCAAACCCTAAGTCCATAAGGTGCTAGCACCTTAGAGTTTAATCCCTACCTCTTAGCATTTGCTAGCTTTATGTCCAAAATTTATCATCTTGTTGTTTTAAAGTCTACATAGCTCTCAAAGTCACTAATATCTAAGCTCTCTTCTGGTGAAAGTGATCAACAAACTCTCCATTTTAATTGTCTTAGGCTTCCTACTAACTTTACTAACACTAGCTTTAGATAATTGACTAATAAACTTGTTTTTGTTGCAAAAGTTTGCTACAACCACCTTAACATATTCTAATTTGTTGTATACATTGCTCTAATGATGGTATAATATGCTCATAAATTGCTTGAAACAATTGAATATTAATCTATTTGATATATGCTAAGTTTTCATTTTGAATTGATGCATTTTTTAATATATTTTTATTGTTTTTGTTAAAAAATTATACTTGTTATAAATTGTTGTACTGCTATAATTTCACAAAAACCATCGTATTTTTTTATAGTGTCTTAGAGAGGTATTATTTGTGACACAATCCCCCCTCTCTACTCTCCCTCGGGGTTGCTCGACCTCCTAGTCTAGGATCGGTTAAATCTGTTCTCGAGCTGGATCATCTCCCTGGGACCTTACTGGTCTCAAACTCGAAAACACATAGGCCCTGTTATCACCCTCAGGGTTTTCATGGTCACAATATGATCGTCATCGATTTTATGTCGATCGAAGGTTCACAGAAATTGTGGGCTGCCAATGTGCTCGTCCTTTATCAAAGAGCTCTGTCCCCGCAATTGGAAAAGTTCTCTCTCAATATCCTATTAAATTATGGTCATTTATCTCTTGCCTTGTTGAGATCAATGACGCTGGAAAATTGCAGGCTGAGAAATAACACAATTGTTAATTTTTCCTCTGCTCCCCGCAATGACTCATCACCATCGATTTTCCTGATCTTTGATCGACGGTCGTTCGTGGGTCCTCTTCTTCTAACTCCTTGTATCTAATCCAAAACATGCCGAAACTAGCTCCTTATTCGCCTATGATGTTGGGTTGTGACCCAGGGCTTAACGTCCTAGCACTTTGTATCTTTGACACTTTCAACCAAGGCTAGATCAATGGTTCTCGACCTTCTTCGGGATCAACAATCGAGATTCACTTCAGAATTCTGCACTTCGAGAGTTCGACACCTTCGACCTTTTCTTTTCCCTAGAATATTTTGTACCCTAAGATTTGGATAATGCGCCATGTATCCACCTCAAATTGATGGATCTAGCCCACTTCGGGACTTCAAACTTCGTGAGTCTCAATCTTTCCATGTTGGTTTCCTCCAAGCATGTTTTCACTCGAAGTTCACAATCTACTGACGTGTTTCCACCTTCACAATCAATGATTATGAGTGACTTCGGCTATTCGGGCTTCAGGAGTTTCAAACTCCTGCGTACTCATTCCTCCTAGAGTGCTTTCACCTGAAGACTTAGATTTGTTGCCACATGTACCTCCAGACGATGGGTGGTCCCTAGCCCCTTTAGGACATTGGTGAATCCTCGCTCCTATGTGCATGCAGAGGCTTAAACCTCGTGCACTTCATCCTAGATCCAAAGATCCGAATGATCCTAGTCCCTCCTGGACAGGTCTTATTTGATGGCTCGTGAAACCTTTAGAACTTTGTTTCCTTTGAAGGTTTCCTCCCCGCTATCTCTCTTGAGCTTTATCTCTCTGAACCTTTAACTCCTTAGAGGGTTTACTCCGACACTTATTCAAATTTCTAATATGTGCACTCCTCACAACAGATTCCTATGTAAGACTTAGCTTCTTGTAGGCGACTTTGAACACCTTGCAGGAGTCACATTTCACTCTTTGCAATGGAATTTTTAGGCTATCTATTCTGAGCTTCTGAGTCGAAACAGACTATGTCAATGCTCTCCCTGCAGACTATATGCACACCTTTCACAAACTCAATAAAGAGAAACAATTCAAACTTATGAAATGCTTCACAGTCTCATACTTTCAATAACATAACTCATTCATTCATGAAATCACAAAATAACAGGGAAACTATAAACAATAGTGAAACCATCCATTGAGTCAATATCCCTCAGTTATATTCATTCCAGCATAAAATGGCCACATCTTGAAAACAACTTACATTCAGTAACAACTATCTCCTACATTGTAGCCAACCTTATTCAGGTATACAATGCAACTACTTCTACAAGAGGTCCTCTTGGGTTTCCTCCAACTACCTGCCTGATCAAAATTAAATTCTACAACTAACTAAGTCCTATTACATAAATGTTTGTGACGGAAAATTTAAGGCGATTCTTCAGATCCATGCCAAAATCAAATAAGAAAAGGACAATATGATCTCTTCTGGTCTTGACGTGATCATTAAACCTCCTCCCATTAAATTATTTGATTCATATTTCCCCAGAGGTTCTATGAGATACGCCATCTTTCAAAATATAAATTTTACTCAAAAGGTGCACTAAGTGATGTGTTGTCATCCCATGTGAATTTGTTGGTGATGTTCATGCAACATACTCCTATGGGAATAAAAATCATGGAATCATGTCCATAAGCTTCTGCACTAACCCTCCATGCTTCTGGATATCAAATTCACTTACCCAATGGGCATCCTCTATCGGGTGTCCCTTCCACTTGACCAAATATTCAAAATAGGTGTTGCTTCTGGTATTCTTGTCAATCCTTTGATAAACAATCTTCATCATCTGTGGCTTTTCTACTACAAGCATATGTTTCTCCCACTGAATCTTCACTTGATATTCTGACCTCTATGCATCATCCTCCCTGTAAGTCTAAGATGTTGAATATGGGTGATATTCCCACATACTATGGTAGCTTTAGCTCATAAGTATTGTTACCAAATTTTCTTAGGATCTTGCACGGTCCAATCTTCTTTAACTTCAGCTTGTTATATGTTCCTCTTGTTAACCTTTCATTCTGTAAGTGTGATAAAACTTGATCCCCTACCTCAAATTGAATTTTTCTTCTGTGTTGATAAACTCTGCATTTATACTCTGCATTGCTATTATGCAACTGCTCCTTCATCTAATCATGAAGCTTCTGCATTTCTGCAGTGAAGTATTCTGCTCCAACACTTCTGAATTCACTCTGCTCCATGTCTCTCAACTATGATACCCCTCTTAGCATCATCCCATAGACTATCTGAAATGGGTTTTTTCCTATACTTCTGTTTGGTGAATTATTATATGAAAACTCTGCTTGTGACAGAGTTTGATCCCACTGGTTGTAATGTTCAATGACCAAACTTCTCAGCAAATTTCCTAAACTCATAATTTACCACCTTAGTTTTTCCATATGTCTGAGGGTGATATTTTGAACTAAAAGATATTTCTTTCCCCAGCTTCTTTCATAATGTTATCCAAACATGACCAACAAATTTAGTGTCTCCGTATGAGACAATTCTCTTGGGAAATCCATGAAGTCTCACAACTTCATTGAAGAAAAAATTCATAACATGTGTTGCATCACTGCCTTTATGGCATGGGATAAAGTGTTCCATTTTCGAAAATCTATCAACAACAACAAATACGGAATCACTTCCCCTCTGGGTTCTTGGCAATCCCAACACAAAATTCATGCTTATTGCATCCCAAGGCCTATCTGGAACAAGCAATGGCTAATACAATCCATTGTTATGTTTCTTTCCTTTTGCATACTGGAAAATCTTACATTTTTTCACAAACCTTTTCACCTCTTCCCTCATACCTGGCCAAGACTATGATCTGTCCAATTGTGAAAACATCTTTTCATGGCCGAAATGTCCTGCTATACCTCTGCTATGTTTTTACTTCAACATATTTTCCCTCATCGAGCACCTTGGTATGCACAATTGACAACCTTTAAACAACAATCCATCTTGAATAATGTACTCTATCCACTGTATTTCATCTCTGAGCACAGGGTTTGTACATGCTTCATATGCTTCTTTAAAATCTGGATCATCACAATACATATCCTTAAGGTGTTCAAACCCTAAGGTCTTGACCTGAAATTCTTGCAGAATTGGACATTTCCTGCTCAATGCATCAACGACTTTGTTAGCATTTCTAGAAATATGTTTAATGGCAAAATTGAATTTTTTCATAAACTGTATCCACTTAGAATGTCTCTGATTTAAATTCTCTTGTCTGGTTATGAATTGTAAATCTTGGCTATCGCTATTCAAAACAAACTCCTTTGGCACAACATAATGCCTCCATTTCTTCAAGTCTTGAATTATGGCATACAACTCTTTGTCATATGTGGATTACTTTCCCTTAGTCTCATTCAACTTCTCACTAAAATATTCAACAAGACTATTGTCTTGGCTCAAGAATTCTCCAATTGCAACTCCACTTGCATCACACCTTACTTGAAATGCTTTCCCAAAATTCAGAAAGACCAGAATTGGTCGCTCTATTATCTTCTCCTTCAATATGTTGAAACTCTTCTCAGCTTCTTCTGTCCATTTAAAAGACTTGTGTCTCTTCTTCACTGTATCCATCATTGGTGAAAAAATCCAACTAATGAACTTTTTATATAAACTGGCTAATCCATGGAAGCTTCTCAGTTAAAACATACTCTTTGGTGATGGCCATTCTTTGATTGCTCTGACCTTCTCGGGGTCCATCTTCAATTCATTTGAAGAGGTCATTAAACCAAAGTAAATGAGTTTTTTCTTCATAAAAGAGGACTTCTTCAAATTTATCAATAGCGTCTCCTATTGTAGTCTCCTCATTACGAATGTTAGGTGTCTCAAATGTTCTTCTTCAGTTTTACTGAAGATCAATATATAATCCAGATATACAATCAAAAACTTACCAATGAAATCCTTCGATACTTCATTCATCAGTCTCATAAAATTTCTTGGGGAATTTGTTAATCCAAATGGCATAACAATCCATTCATATAACCCTTTGTTCATCTTAAAGGTTGTCTTCCACTCATCACCTTCTCTCATTCTTATCTGGTGATATTGGCTTTTTAGATCTATCTTTAAAAAATAGTTCGGTCCACTCAAATAATCCATTAAATCATCCATCCTTGGCAAAGGAAACCTGTACCTGATGGTCATCTTGTTTATGGCCCTTGAGTTTGTACGCATTCTCCATCCTCCATCCTTCTTTGGACTCAATAGAGTTGGCACTATGCATGGAATCAATATTTCTCTGACCAATCCTTTGCCTAATAGATCCTAAACTTGTCTTTTCACTTTCTCATTCTCTTTAGGTGTCAACCTGTACTCTTCTTTGTTCAACATTATTTCTACTGGTATCAAGTCAATGTGATGACTGACACTTATGATAGGTGGCAATGAGCTTGGAAACTCATCCACTATAATGTTAGCAAAATTCTCTAACAATTCCTGAACTTCCTCAGGAAAATCATCCATAGAAGTACTCGTAAGGACAACTCTAGGTTTCCTCACGACAACAAAGTGCATCTTCTATTCCTTCTTAAATTCACTCAGGAGTTCCTTCCCACTCATGAGAAGTATGCTTGTGCTAGATTCTTCCTTCACTTTCTTCTCGTCTATTGGTAGCAACATGTGTGTCCTACCATTTTTCTCCAAAGTGTAAGTGTTCTTCCTCCCATCATGAATGACATTCCTATTAAACTGTCATGGTCTTCCCAATAAAACATGACATACATCCATGGCGATTACATCACATAGAATCTCATCTTTATATCCACCTATTTTAAATTCAACAAGGCATTGTTTAGTTACCATTTCTCGGTGTCCTTTTTGCAACCATGAAACCTTGTAGGGATTTGGATGTGCATTTGTCTCTAGCTCCAATTTTTCCACCACCTATGTGGATACTAGATTTGTTGATTAAGGTTGGTTTTCATTAATGTCAACCCTTGAAGAAAGTCTGATAGCAAATTCTGGTAGCACAAAGGTTTGGGTAATGGACCCAGGTTGTTTCATGTATAATGGTATGTGTTTTAATATATTTGAAGGTAATACTATTCTATATGGATAGTAGATTTCATGCCATTTCTGGTGGTATGTGGAACGTCACATAACTGCTCATGGTTTGAGAGTTATGGCCTTACGAAGTTGGAGGACACTCATATGTTGGCTTGAAGCCCCAAAAGGTCAAAGAAGTCAAAGAGCTTGCAAAAAAAAATTTATTATTTAAATCATAAAGTAAAGTGACAAAGTCAAGAAGGACTATTTAAATAATAAAGTGAAGTGACAAAATCAAAGAAGATTATTTAATGATAAAGTGAGGTGACAAAAGGAGGAATACTTAAATGATAAAGTAATGGAGAACTTTCTAATTATGGAAAGTGGTTAACCCTAAAAATGAGGAAAATAGGTTAAGTGACCTATAAATGGGTTAAGTGACCTAGAAATAGGTTAAGTGACCTATAAATGAGTTAAGTGACCTAGAAATAGGTTAAATGACTTAGAAATGGGTTAAGTGACCTAGAAGATGGAAAGTATAAATAAGAGGCAAGGCTCTTTCATTTTACATCACACTTGAGAATATTGAATATATATAGGTGACTGAGGTAACCAAAGGATATATAATCCGGTTTTCAGAGGGAAGGTGAAGAAAAGAGGGCCGGAATTCAATGGAGGGTAATTCTTTTGATGATGCTTTCTAAGGTATGTTATTTACAGGTCATCTCACCATTTTCGCAATAACATTTTTTCTAGAATGATTCAGACCGTGAGATTGATAGTCCATTGAGGAAACATATACAAGTATCTATGATAAAACATTAATCTTGTGGGTCATTTTATTTTTGGACTTACACTCCCTGGAAAATAGGGTTTGTGGCTAGTCCTAAAACTAGTCTAAAACAGGTGTTTCGGGTAAAAACATCATAATTTATTCATAACAAATCCAAATTTAGTAATACCAAATGTGTTGGTTAGAGTATTGTCTACAATATTATTTGTAACATTTCCACATTTTTTCAACAAATATTCCATGTGGTGCATACTCTACAAGGTCGCTCTCTAGAATAAGCCAAAATTCAGCAAGGTATGCCATTTTTGCTATAACACCTTTTATAAGAGGTCCCAAGTAGTGACACCTAGAGGAATTTCACAAAACACACTAAATAACATTGTGTATCATTTTCATATATTTATTCATTAAAGGTACATAGTTATGATTATTTCAAGTTAGGGTTGTTGACTAATCCAAAACTAGTCATGTAATACTAAAGAAAAGTTTGATGAAAATGCTAGTCTCTTGTTGATAAAGTTAAGGAAGGTTTGCAGGTATGTGATCATATACACCATGTCTATTACATAGTTACAAATCATATTTGGATGATGATATTGATGAGGGATTTCGGTTGAGGTACATGTTGGGTACATGGTTGAGACAAGTAGTTGATTAGTTGGTACATACATGAGGTGTATAGTTAATGATGTTAGTACATATTGATGAGTCATAGTTGATGAGTAGTTGACACATTATTGGTACATACTTGGTACATGGTTGGATGAACTTGTTTATGGTACAAGTTGATTATAGGTTGTTTGGTACAGGTTGGTGCATGGTTGATGCACTTGTTTATGGTACAGGTTGATTATAGGTTGAGGTACAGGTTGATGCATGGTTAAGGTTTATTGGTACAATTTTACAATGGTATATCTCACAGTGATAGTGTGACATTGGTTCCATCATTCTACTTCTACTTCAAGGCGGTTGGATGGGGAAAGGACATGTGGTTGTAGCCACCTTTCGGTTGTAGCCGGAGAACATAGGGGGTTGTAGCCTCCTTCTAGTTGTAGCCATAGAATAGGGCATTTGGATATTCCTTTAGGTTGTAGCCTAATAAACAAGGGGGTTGGAGCCTCCTTTCAGTTGCAGTTGTAAAACAAGGGAAGCTGGTGCTTCCAATGAATGTAATTCTTCAAGACTTAAAAAAAAAATGTTTTGTGGTTTTCTATCGCTTTGGGTTTCCATGTAAAACACTGGTATATTGTGTATGTGTATGATTGTTCATTTGTTCATTGCTTATTTAATCTGCATTTATTGGATGGTAATGATACATTGATATAACACTTGGATTATATGGTTAAAAAGCATTAAATTGTTGTATTATTGTTTCACCCCCCTCTCAGTAATCCAACAAGATTGTTAGTGATCCCACTATCAATTATTACCTTGCATACTATGTCTTTACTCTTGCAAGTTGTCCTGACCAAACTGTTCCTATGCACTAGTTTTTCAACTTCTAGTTTTGGCTTCAACAGAACCTTCCTTAGCATCATATATTTTCCATCCTCTGCACCTTCTTCTTCAACGTTCCTTTTATTTTGTTTTGAAATATGAGCTTCACCCCCTCTTTATTTCTTTCTCTCAGGACACTCACAAGACTTGTGTCCTGGTTTTCCACAGGTATAACATATTATCTCTCCTCCTCTGCTTCTTCCTCTTCCTCTAGAAAAAGAATTTCTTCCACTGGGTTGTCTCCTTTTAGAGCTTCCTAATTTTTCTGAGTGACTGTGGGTTTTCTCATCCTCACCCTTAGATGTTTTTGCCTTATGATGGAAAACTCCCTTACCTATGTTCAGGCTTCTACTCCTGCCTCACTAGATTTGTTTTCTGGCCAACTTCTCCTCTTCTTTCAGTGCATATTTCTATGCCTCCTATATTGTCCTCACCGAAATGATCCTAATTTCATCCTGGATCTCATATCTCAGGCCATTTATGTATCTGGAAACTTTCTCTTCATCTCTCTCCCTCTGTCTATCCTAATGTTCATCTTGTAAAACCATTATGTGTACTCTTTCACTGTCATTCCTTTATGTCTCAGGTTCTACATCCTCCTGAACAAATTGTTTTGATAATCCTTGGGAATGAACTTACCCTTCAGCTTGGCTACCATCCTATCCCAACTCTTTATCTTTTGTTTTCCTTTTATCCTCCTATCATCCTGTAGTTCATCCCACCATAGTGTTTCGTTCCCTTTAAGTCTGGCGACAACATGTCTCACCTTATTTTCCTCATCGACATCTTCATAGTCGAAATACTTGTCCATAGAACTTATCCAGTCCAACAACTCTTCAGCATCTATATTTCCTTCATACATTGGGATGTCTATCTTTTCCCTAGCTCCCAATTTCACAATAGATTTCAGTAAGCATTCTTTTAAATCATCTCCCCCTGCAACTTCTTCAAATTCTGTCTCCTCACTTTCCACTTCACTGATGTCTCCAGCATCAGGTGCTCTTCTCTATGCTTCTTCCAACCTTGTGTGTGGTTCTCTCATTTCCCTTTCGACTGCTCGATTGGCTACAAGTGGCTTCATGCGTCTCCTCGGTGGAATTTTACTGATTGGTTCTCACTCACAGAGTACAACTTCAAGTTCTTTTCAGGCTCTGATACCACTTGACGCAGTCCCCCTTCTCTACACTCCCTCGGGGCTACTTGACCTCCCAGTCTAGGATCATTTAAATTTGTTCTCAAGCTAGATCATCTCCCTGGGAACTTACTGGTATCAAACTCGAACAAACATAGGCCCTATTATCACCCTCATGGTTTTCATGGTAACGATTTGATTGTCACCAATTTTTTTGCAGATCAATGGTTCACAAAAATTGCAGGCTGCCAATGTGCTCATCCTTTATCAAGGAGCTTTGCCCCCGCAATCAAAAAAGTTCTCGATCAATCTCCTGTTAAATCATGGTCATTGATATCTTCCCCATTGAGATCAACAATGCTAGAAAATTGCGGGCTTTGAACTAGTGCGACCATTAATTTTTCCTCCTCTCCCCACAATGACTCCTCATTATCAATTTTCCCGATCTCTGATAGATAGCCATCCGTGGGTCCTATTCTTATAACTCCCTGTCTATAATCCAACACAAGCCAATGCTAGTTCCTTCTTCTTCTGTGACCTTGGGCTATGACTCAGAGATTAAACTCCTGGCGCTTTGTAGCTTCAGGACTTTCAACCAAGACTGGATCAATGGTCATCGACCTTCTTCAGGATCAATGATTGAGATTCACTTCAGAACTTCACGCTTCGAGAGTTCGACACCTTCGACCTCCACTTTTCCCTAGAATATTTAGTACCTGAAGCTTTGGATCATGCCATGTATCCACTTCAAATCGATGACTCTAGCCCACTTTGGTACTTTGGCCTTCAGAAGTCTCAACATTTTCACACTGGTTTCCTCCCAGAATGTTTTCATCTAGATTTCAAAACCTACTGACGTGTATTCTTCTTCACAATCAACGACTATGAGAGACTTTGGTTATTTTGGCTTTGGGAGTTTCAATCTTCCACGTACTCATTCCTCTTGGAGTGCTTTCACCTGAAGACTCTGATATGTCACCACGCATCCCTCTAGATGATGTAAGGTCCCTAGCCCCTTCGGGACTTTGGAAAATCCTTGCTCCTATGTGCATGTAGAGGCTTAAACCTCATGCGCTTCATCCTAGATCCAACGATCAGGAATGATCCCAGTCCCTCCTGGACAAATCTTAGTTGATGTCTCATGAGACCTTCAAAACTTCCTTTCGTTTGAAATTTTCCTCCTCGTTGTCTCTCTAACCCTTTGAATCCTTAGAGGGTTTACTCCGACACATAGTTGAATTTCCAATCTGTGCACTCCTCACAACATATTCCTCCGCAAGACTTAGCTTCTTGCGGGCAAATGTGCACACCTTGTAGAAGTCCCTTTGCACTCTTTGCAATGGAAGTTTCATTCTATCTATTTTGAGTTTCTGATTTGAAACAGGCTCTTTCAACACACTCCCTACCGACTATATGCACACCTTGCACAAATTCAATGAAGAGAAACAATTGAAACTTTTGCAAATGCTTCATAGTCTCATACTTTCAATAACATAACTCATTCATTCATGAAAACAGAAAATAGTAGGGAAAATATAAACAATAGTGACAACATGCATTGAGTCAATATCCCTCAGTTATATTCATTCAAGCATAAAATGGCTATAGCCTAAAAACAACTTCCATTCAGTAAGAACTATCTCCTACTCCACAGCTAGCTTTATTCATGTATAGAATGAAACTACTTATACAAGAGGTCCTCTCGGGTTTCCTCCAACTACCTGCCTTATCGAAATTAAATTCTACATCTACCTAAGTCCTATTACATAAACATTTGTGATAGGCAATTTAAGGCAATTCTTTAGATCCACGCCAAAATCAAATAACAAAAGGACGATCTGATCTCTTCTGGTCTTGATGTGATCATTCAACTTCTTCCCATTAACTTCTCTGATTCATCTTTTCTGCAGAGGTTCTCTGAGATACATCATCCTTCAAAATTTAAATTTTACTCAAAAGGCGCGCTAAGAGATGTGTTGTCATCCCATGTGGCTTTGTTGGCGATGATCCTGCATCAATTTGCATGTTTGTACTTGGAAATAATCATATATATGATATAAGTGTTCTTGTTCTAAGAACATACTTCAAACATCCTTATACCTATTAGTTGTCCTTGACCTATACCTTGGCTTAGGTGATCAAGAGTGGGGTTAGTAGGCTTGGTTCACAAACTTGATACTTTGATCCCTTAAGGTCACTGGGGAAGCCTCCCATGTGATGGACATCCTCCATCACTAAAATTCTCATGGGATTTTTTACTAAGGTGAGAGTAGTAGGATCTCCTATAGTTACAAAGATTTGATTACTTGTGTTGGTGCTTTTCACAAGTAAAAATACTATGATAACATTTTGGAAATTGTTGGGGAGGATTGAGTCATTGTCCTCAACGACATATCTTTTGGTAAACTTTCACCAAATATCTCATCTCTCAATTTTTTCTTGGTGACTACACCGAGGGTTATTCCATCACCTTAATTTGATTATTTAAGGTTAATGATATGGAAAATACACAAAGTATGAGTAGGTACTCTAACCCTTCTAAGTCCTACAAGAGAATGGTTCCCTACAATTCACTTGTAGTGAAGTCCTTATTTGGTAGAAACCTTACCTTTCCTACAATGTCTCAAAAGAAATGGGAATCCATTTTTTTCAAACCTTTGGATATGTTTGTTATCCCAGGATACCCTTGATAGATGCCTCCAAATTATGAGAAGTGGTTTCCAAAGTTTCTTGGTAATGATGTGACCAATATGGAAGAGCATATGAGTAATTTTTGGGCCTTCTTCAAACTTAATCTCGTAAGCGAAGATGCTAAGGATTTAGTAATGAAACTTTTATTAGACACCTTTACCAATGATGCTAGGATATGGTATTATGGTATCCATAGAAGGAGTATCAAGACCATGGATCAACTTGAGGAGACCTTCCTGAAGAGATGGGGAACTAGAGAAGAACCCAACATGCTACTGACACAACTCATGGACATAATAAAGGAAGAAAACAAAACTATCATAAATTTTAACACCTTATTTGAAAAGATGCTTCAACAACTACCTACCAGCCATCACCCTAGGAAGGATCACCATCTCTTCCTCTATATCAATGCTTTATTTTGAAAGTTTAAGTACTTTCTCAAGGACAAGGGTCCAAATACCTTTCAATAATCCCAAGATATTCCCACAAGAATTGAGGATAATATTTTATCATACAAGGCATAACCTTTTTATTCCCTGAAAGGAAAGGAGGATACCAAAATCGAGATAGTACACAATGTTGAGCCCACTCAAGATACTAGCACCCCATGGGCATGAATGGAAGAGGCTATGAATAACCTCACAAATAAATGAACCTTGATGATGAATAGGATCACTAATTTGAAAAGGGAACAACAACAAGCCTCCAGGCCTCCTTTTAGTGGGTATCCTCAAAAGCCTAGCCAATCATGGAGATATATAGATCGAAATGAAGAAAGGTTTATAAACACTTTAGATCCTTCTAATGTTGCAAGTCAAGAAAATACTCCTTGGTGCTTACCTTGGAGGGATTCTCACCTGGAGCATGAATTCCAAAGAACTAATTGTGGGGGGCCTAATCATGTGAATTTTCTTGATGCCATTGAATCTATCTTTACTAAGTTTCCTCAAGCATGCCCCAATATGACACAAGAGAAACTTTAGGAGGGAAAAAATCAAGTTGTGAGGAAAAATAATATGGAATGCTTAAAATTTTCAAAGGGGAGGCTCAGGGAGAGAGATTCATGATTGTACACTAGGAAAAATGTCATGCCCAAACCTCCTCCTAATGATCATAGATGTCCTCAACCAAATCCCCCTCGAGCACCTAGGGATGATAAGGTGGATCCTATAGAAATTTTAATGACAAAATCAGAAAGCTAAAAAATTTGTCATACACTTAGCAACCTAGAGATGTCTTGCATGAACTATGATATTTCTATAACCCACATTCAGAAATTTCCATTAGCAGAAATACACATTGCTAAGTAATTATGCAGTAGAAATAAACACAATGAGCAACATTCGATCACCCATGAATAACTAAGAAATTTAGGCAAATGCCAGGGAAAACCCCAATGTGGGGAAACCCAATGAGAGAGAGAGAGAGAGAGAGAGAGAGAGAGATCTTATTATTCAGCTTCAGGAAAGTACATTTCAGCAACAGTTACAGAATTTCTATCCAAGAGAAAAATATCTCATAGCACCAAAACTGTCCCAAAATCTACCTCGATTTTCATGCCCAAAAAATATGTACAGTTGTACAGATTTTCCATTTCCATCACCTCGAAATACATACCAAAAAATTTGTTGTACAGACATCAACATAACTCCCCCCTTCACCAACATAAAACATTGAAATGGATGCCTCGAAATCCATGCAGCAAGATGCCTCGATTTATGTTCCCACCCAGCCTGTTGTATGGACTATACGGATCCGTAGAGTATGACCTCTCTAATAGCAAAAGAATCAACACCCATAAAAAAAAATCCTCTTGGGATTTTTTCCCAAAACATCTTGGGAAATGTGCCCTCTTTGTTGCTCTCTTTCCTGTCTCAAGCTTATTAAAAAATTCTCTCTCAATATCCTCCTCTATCTTGCACACTACCCAATGTATTCTTTTATAAATATGAAAATGACATTTTCCCCCCAAAGTGTCTTTTCACCTTCCCTAACCCTACATCCAAAGGCCAAGATCTAATTTTTCCTTTGCAAGATCAAGGGTCATAATTCGTTCCCTCCAAAACGAATCACTTAAAATATTAAAGTACATTTCACTTTATTACATAAGCACACTTTATGAAATAAAGTCACTTTAAAATTAGAAGGTACACTTTATTAAAAAATCACTTTAATAAAAGAACCACTTTACAACTTTATAAAAACCCATTACAAATTTAAGTTCCTAGTAGTGTCAACATAAGGTAACATCCACATACAAGAAAAAACATGCGGAGTACCTCAAGAGATAAAAAGATAACACTCCCTCTTAGTGAGGGATGTACTCGTTGCCATATACATCATTTGGTCCCATCACACTGTGCTCTATAGGATCTCCCTCTGAAACTGGATTTATCCTCAACACCTCCACAAAACTTGAACTAGAATATCTTCTCCTGACAGCTACTCGAAACCCTAAGCTCCTTGGAGAGTCCACTCCACCCTGAGCATTGGTTCGACCACACTGGTTGAGCCTCTTGCCAGAGATCAAAAGAGACTCTCTCTCTTCTATCAAAATGCAATACTGACTCCATGGGCCCACCACAGTCTCATGGGCCTCCTCATGCTTCTCATCCAACGTTGAATCAAAAATTGAAGGCTGTCCTCACAACATATACAACATTTTCACCTGATCATCGATTAGTTGTAGTTTCATTGGGTCCACTCCCTTCTTGTAGAAAAAGGCATGTTCCCTCTTGAACAATGTACAATATCCTACATCCTCCAAGGAATAGACTGAGAGAAAGTTAACCCTCAACCCTGGAACAAACATCAATCTCTAGGAATCCTCCATACTCGAGTTGGAATATAACCCTTCCAACTCCACATACAACTCAAGCCATACCAACTTCATTTATCACCTATATTCTAAGACCTGTCTCTATGATATTTAGGAATACTCGTCAGATTCCTGTCATGTGGAAAGAGCCTCCACTATCCACAATCCATCTAATGTCACCTCCAAATCCTCCGCTACCAACACTGGAAACTAGGGTAACCAAAGAAAATTCCTTGTCGTACTTGGAAGAAAAGTCCTCCATGGTTGTTGTAGAAGTTGTCTCAGGCCCCTCTGGCTCCTTCTTCTTCTTCTCATGACAATGAGAAGTAATGTGCCCAACTGGTTACAATAGTAACATCTGACCTTACTCAAGTCCCTCCCAAAACTTCCTTTCTTCTTTCTCTTTGTAGTAAGAGAAACATTTTCATCAATTCCATTTGTCTTCAAGCCACTGCTCTAAGATCCTTCCCAGATCTCCTCCTAAGCGAAATTGTCCCACATTTTTCTCCAATATAGAAGATGCTCATGACCCACGACACACTTCACGAAGACTTCCCATTCTTTGGTGAATCCTTTCAATTCTATCCTCAACAACTCTGAATCCGATATGACCTCTCCAACAAAAACCAACCCATCTTTCACTTGAGCTACCTGGGTAAGATAAGAAGAAAAACTCTCCTCCTTACTCATCTTGGTATCATGCATCTTATCCTTCAACACCATCTTTTGGTTCTCATTATTATACTCAAATATGTTCTTAAGTGCATCCCACATCTCCTTGGATGTATTCTTCTTAGCCAAGTGTGGGATAAGGTGATCCTTCACCCCATCCAGAATAATCCTTTGAGCCTTGGCCTCCTTGACCTCATGAAAATCCAATGCAACAGGATATGCTACGGGAACCAGAACAAAAAAACTGACATAGTTCCAAATCTTGTTCTCCTTGAGAGCAACTGACATATGTACCTTTCACTGCAAATAGCTGGAAATGTCATCCAACCAATCCTCAAATATAATGCCTGCAACCATATTCCCTATCACAGCTCAAGGAAAAAATCACAAATTTTCCCTCTTCAACCTTGCCGAAAAATCTCATTGTTCATTGTCACTCAGAGACAAAGCTCTGATACCATGTAGAAATTTTAATGACAAAATCAACAAGCTAACAATTTTTTCATACACTTAGCAACCTAGAGATAACTGTATTGCATGAACTCTAATATTTCTATAACCCACATTCAGAAATTTACATAAGCAGAAATACATAGTGCTAAGTAATTATGCAGTGGAAATAAACACAATGAACAACATTCAATCACCCATGAATAACTTAGAAATTTAGGAAAATTCCATGGAAAACCCCAAGTTGGGGAAACCCAATGCAAGATACCAGATATATAAAATATGCAGAACAGAAACGAAATTCTAGAAATAACAGAGTAACAGTAAAATATCCAGCATAATATTCTCAATACACAGAAACGATATATGAAATAGCAACAGAAATAGCACTTGAACAGAAATAGCACTTGATTCAGATAGCAATGTTCACAGGCCTCTTCGAGGGGGCAACCTCCAATCGAGCAGCGCTCTGTTACAA
>JASDQU010103392.1:18884-31903 GCA_032191745.1 Picea mariana | reverse complement strand
GCTAATATCCTGACTTAGGTGGATTAGGTTCTGATATCGCAATAATCACAAGGTAATGTAAGGATCTTCCAGACGAAGCCACAGGTTGATTAAGTCTCATGGACTAATGAATGAAGGAGTGCGGAGCTATTATGCCGAACTCCAATGTCCAACCTTATCCGGTGGAAGCACCCATGCTTCACGGGGTACCCTCCAATAGTACTTAAAAGTTTGATATGAAATCTTCCCCTGGTACCACAAGAAACCCCCTACAGCCACCTCTAAGATCGCTAGGAAGAGAAATCATGGTTACCAACTTAAAATCGACATCCATGGGAACAATCAATAGTCAGGATCAAACGTATGGGTAGTGTTGGCACAGGGGCAGACCCAGGGTTCAATGATACAACAATGCACTAACAAAACCCTAACTACCGACCCTTTCAGCAACACCTGCGAAGTAGATGAAGTCTCACCTGAGGTAGAGGCAAGGGTGGTTGCAGGACTCAGATGTCTGCAACCTTAGCTGGGACATAGATTTGTGATTCTTAACACTTAACAGAGCACTTATAAATTAATCTTCATCAATATTCAGTTCTTAGTAACAACACAGACGCATCCTAATTACAGAGTATCGCAGTATGCAACCAGATCCATCATCTAATAAAACTTAACATAAAAGGAACACATTAGATTTAGTAGATTCAAGCGCTAAGCACATCCACATAGGTCAGATCTAACATTCATCCACATGATTAGGCACAAAGCAACATCAGATATATCTAACATTCATCACATAGAAACACATTGATACATCACACAAAGAAAAGCAACACACCATGTACGTGGTTCACCCCCACCCTGGGGCTATGTCCACCAACTCTTCTTCTTTATTAATGTCTTCAATCGGTTAAAACACATAGTCACCAAAAATCCTTCTGCGCACAAGACAAAAGATCTGCGCAGCTCGCTAGATCCTTCTTCCTTGTGTTGTAGCACAAAGCCTTTTCTAATCTCTATAATAACTTGAACTTAGCTTTGTAACCCTTCTATAGTCATGCATATAGAACTACTAGCACTTAGCTTATATCACATAGATGGGCTACCATCCTCTTACTTACTTCATCTAGACATCTATTTATACATACGAAAGTAGGCCTAAATGTGGGTGAACCCACGAGTCGACAATCCCTTTCCCATTACCTTGTCCCAAAACCCAAAAAGGGGCCTGAAAGTGGTACAAGATCCCATGATCTCTGCTTCATCTGGCGCTCCATCTTCGATAGGCTGTTGAAGTCCCAAAAATGGTCAAATATGACCAAGTGTTCCTCGAAACTTGGTAAAGGGCCAACATGCCCCCAACACTCATCTATGACTCATTCCGAGTCACTCTAGTCTGAGAAATTCTACTTTGAATGCCTTGATCTTGGCTCTAGCTGCTATGATCTGCTGTAGTGCTACTGCTTCTTGCTCAGTGAACTCCTGAACAAGTGCATCATTGAATGGTCCTTCAAGGCGCTGTTCTATTGTACTCACAACCTGTTCAAGTTCTACTCCTTGGCTTTCAAGTTCAATGAATAATTGGCATGCCTTTTCTTGCACTGGTTGAAGTCGTTGAGATATTTCCATGACTTTACTCTAGAGTGTGCGTACTTAATTTTGGGTCGTGCGTTTCTCTGGAAACCTCTTCATTCGCTCAACTAGTGACAAGGCCCTTAGCTGCGCTTGTAACGGGTATGAGGCACCATGAACTCATGTTCTGTTCATTATGGTGCGATCTGATGGTCTAGTGGCGAACCATCAATACTTTTCGACCCGTTTGGAGTGACAGTCGAATGGTCATATCAACTTCCAATGGCTATATTGCTTTGCCTCAGCAAAGTGGCCTATGTCGCTGGTCTGATATCTCGACGAATTTCAATTTCTGCAAGTTTTTTGTTCTGTAAGGTTCCCTCTGAAATATTCTGTAGTCTGCAAATCTTATCTCTCCTTTTACTTAGTTTCCTAGCCTTTTTTCTAGTGAGCTTCATCTCGGGGATTCTCTTCCCATTTTGATTCTTATTTTCCTTGAACATAGGTACTTCGCACTGCTGAGATTCTTCTTTTTCTAGGACATGTGCTTTGGTCTTCTATGAGCCTTCTGACATTCTTTCAGCTTTGACATTTGGGCCTTTAACAATAAGTGGCTTTGATCTGTTCTCCTATTCTTCAATCAACTGCGCAATCCTTCTGGTCGTGAAAGCTGTTAACTCTTGTCTCTGCTGTTCTAAAACTTTTTATTCTTATTTCTTTCTAGCTTGATCTTTCTTAATCCAAGGTTTTCCAAGTAACATAGTAAACAGGGTGTTGTCCTCAATAAACTTGATAATCTCAAAATCTTCTTTTGTCGAAGTTCCATTAGCATTCATAGATATCTGACTGGGATTTCCACATAGGGTCACCAGCTTTCCTCTAAAGAGTCCTATTCCTCTTAGTGAAGGGATCATAACAGGTCTTACTATAGCTTCCCAAGTTCTCTTTGGCATGATGTTCACTGGTGTTTCTTCATCAAGAACACAGTCAATGTCAAAATATCCTATTCTTACTTCGATGAATTCTTTTTCTTTAAAGATCTCTAATAACCTAAAATGTTAGTGGTCATTCAGGGTCTCTTTCATCTGTAGTAATACTTTCTCGGATTCTTTCTGAGGTTCAACTATTTCTAGAGATGTCTTAGGGTTTTCTTCATTCAGATTCGTTCTTTCAAGCTTAACAATCATTCTAGGGCAATCCAACACTTCATGGACTAAAGCTTTGCAACAGAGACAACTAGGTCTTCCACCCAGGCATTCCTTAGCTAGATGGCCTAGTTTTCTGCAACTGTAACATAGGGTTAATCCTCTCTTTCTTGTAAATGAATCCCAACCTCTTTTGTATTGTGCACTAGGATCATGGTAGCTAGCCTGCAAAAAATTCTTTCTAGGATCCCGCATCCATTGGTTAGTCCAAACATTCTTTGTATGCATAGATATAACATATTTATCATTATTCTTACTAGATCTATTCATATCAAACCTTATTTCATCTAAAAATGCCCTAGTTTTCAAGCTAGGACAAACTCTATCAAGCATAACTAGATCCATGTTTTAGAAATAAAAATTTCCACTTATCTTACTTTTACAGAGCATTGAGCTTCCAGATCTAAAAAATTTTAGCTGTTCTTACCTCTATCAGAGCACAGAGCTTACAAATCTTACCTCTTTTTGTAGATCTGACCTCTTTTCTTCAGAAACTTCCACTTTAACCTTTCTTAGAGCACAAAGCATTTAGATTTGACTTCTTTTCTTCAGATCTGTCCTTCCTTTTTTAGCACAGAGCTTCCAAAGTTTCAGAACGAATATTTTCACACAACTTCTTCTTTCTTAGTTCCCAGCAATCACAGTTTTAGGTCCTGGTGTCAGAACCATTTTTTGGCACAGGGATAGACCCAGGGTTCAATGCTACAATAACGCACCAACAAAACCCTAACTACCAGCCCTTTCGTCAACACCTGTGAAGCAGATGAAGTCTCACCCAAGGTAGAGGCAGGCATGGTTGTAGGACTCAGATGTCTGCAACCTTAGTTGGGACACAGATCTGTGATTCTTAACACTTAACAGAGCACTTAAAAATTAATCTTCATCAATATTCAGTTCTTAGTAACAGTGAAGACACATCCTAATTACAGAGTATCGTAGTTTGCAACCAGATGCATCATCTAATAACACTTAACATAAAAGGAACAAATTAGATCTAGCAGATTCAAGCACTAAGCACATCCACATAGGTCAGATCTAGCATTCATCCACATGATTAGGCACAAAGAAACATCATATCTATCTAACATTCATCACATAGAAACACATCGATACATCGCACAAAGCAGAGCAACACAACATGTACGTGGTTCACCCCCACCTTGTGGCTACATCCACCAACTCTTGTTCTTTATTAATGTCTTCAATCGGTTACAACACACAGTCACCAAAAATCCTTCTGTGCACAGGACAAAAGATCTGTGCAACTCGCTACTCTGTAACCCTTCTACAGTCATGCACATAGCACTACTAGCACTTAGCTTATATCACATAGATAGGCTACCGTCCTCTTACTTACTTTGTCTAGACATTTATTTATACATACAAAAGTAGGCCTAAACGTGGGTGAACCCACGGGCCGACATCCCTTTCCCATTACATTGTCCCAAAACCCAAAAAGGAGCCCGAAAGTGGGCCGAGATCCCATGATCTCTGCTTCGTTTGACGCTCCATCTTCGACAGGCTGTCGAAGTCCCAAAAATGGTCAAATATGACCAAGTGTTCCTTGAAACTTGGTTAAGGGCCAACAGGTAGGGTAACAAATCCTAAAGCCTCGAAAGCGCGCGACTCACGGAGGTATGGGAACTAACGAAACCCCCAAAATATGATCTTTCCCCAATGTTCAGTTAATCTTTGAGGGGATTATCTCCTTGGCTCGTCCTCAAGCGACCTCGTTCTTGGTTTCTATGTGAGAGGAGTTTCCCGACCACACCTATATGACTGTTGGATTTGAACTCTCCCTAGCTTAGACTCCTATGTCTTTTTTTTTGGCCTTGGAGAAATGAACTCTCCAACCTAAACCAAGGCCCTAGTCTGGACTAGTCTGTTCACCCTATAAAACGAAAATGTCTAATTAATTTTTAGTTAACATTCACTTTATGGGGCTGTTATTTACTCAAGAGGATATGGTGAAACTAGATGATGTTTTGACAGACACACTAGAGAAACACTTAAGAACACAAAAACATGATGCAATTTCTTCATTGAAAAATGAGTGTAACAATGCTTCAAATCAAATGAAAACAAACTCTTTCTTTTATGCATGTTCAAAAATGACAACAATGCACTTTTGATTATGTGCAAGATCTTAAACCACTTTTCAATGCAAATCTAAAATTATTTTTGAAAGGAAATATAGAACAAAGTGCAAAAGAAATTTTCTAATTGCAATTCTTTTCTTTTATTAAGGCTACTGAAACATAATATTTTTTTTAAAAGCACAAGAGTAAATTCAAGAAGAAAATATGCCCATAGTGAACTTTTCATTTCAAAACAGAATTATGAAAGGCAAGGGAGGAAGTTCAAAAGCATACACTCTTATACTTTAATTTTTTATCAAGCAAGAAAACAAGAGGGTACACGGGGAGAAAGATTACAAACAAATGATTAAGCACCTAATAAGACATTGTAATAACAAGAATCAGAATGTAATAAACAACTGACTAATATTTCTGAAACCCTAAACCATTAAAAATCCAAAAAAAACTTTGAACAAACACAAAAGTTGACCAAAATATTTAATTTTTTCTTGCAATCTTGGAAACAAAGAAATAGATTTATGGAACTAGAAAACCCTTCTATAGACTCACAAAATACCCACCAAGTTTTGAGGGCACAACTACTCTGAATTCCGATAGGATGAGAAGTGTAAAAACCCTTCTTCATAACATGTATGCGATTGTGACGTACGACAATTGCGTATGTGTGTGACTTCTATGAAAGAAAACCATTTACACACTTAAAAATCCCCTCAACAAGAGAGAAAGGGAACTCAAAGACTCATGTAAGGTTGTATAGACTTAGTTAAGGTTGTATAGACTCAAATAGTGTTGAAAATAGGATAAAAACATAGAAAAAAGTTTCAAGAGAAATTCAAAAAATCAAAGCACCCTTAATGACCCAAAAGGGAGAATTCCCTAGTGGAGTTTCCAATTATGTTACAAAAATTTACTTCCTATGGTATTTGGGTGAGGACCACAGTAGATCATAACCCAAGGAAACTTCTTTGAGACTCTAATGAAACCAACAAATAGGAATAACCACCTACAATAACTAACTTTTCAGAGAAAGGGAAGGATAACACACCTAGAGTCCTACGTTTGAAGTAGATCCCACTTGATGTATTTCCTTCGCAACAACCCTATGAAAGTCCCGCAGACAAAGAAGTATGTAACTACAAGAAAGTAGTTATCCGCTAACTAACTCAATATGATCAATTCAGATTCAATGTTAGATTCAAAATAACATAGACATAATATCATCAAAATCATAAATTAACACAAAGAATCAAACGAGAATGAGAGATCTTTTATTGATGACAGAAAAAGGGGTCAGTTACAACCTATAACCACTGCGGAAGGATCCCTGAGCCGGGATCCAAGTTCCTCCACCTAAGGCTGAAAATGTATAGGAGTGCTTCCAACAATATGCACTCTAGCAAGTCCAAGGAAGAATGCAAATTATGGAAATGAGGGTTTCGAGGAAGAGGGGACAATCTCATACACTAGGGAAACAAGTCACTTGTAGGATAATGTTCAAAAGGCCAACATGATGGTGCATTTCTTATCCATATTTTTCCTCCACCCCAAGGCTCTCTTTTATACTCCATTTTGATGGTTGGAGTCATTATGTATGGGATTTAGGAAGTTAGGGAACATAAAAACCCGTAAAATCCACTCAAAATATCAAGATTATATTTTTTTGAGCCAAAATTAACATGTATGCGGGTTTCTAATAGGGAACCGACATACGTACGTGATTTGCTTTAAGGAAAGTCACATACACTCTGATAAATGGGGTTTTTAAATAATTTTTTGAGGAGGAAAATGGGTATTTAATTCTTGCAAGCAGGGAAAGGAATGTAACATAGGGCAATGAGTTATCATATGCATGCATAGTGGAAAATGATGCTATAGAACCGATAGAAGGTTTCTTCCAATTGCTGATATAAGGAATTTCATCGATCACTGATATAAAGGGTTTTTGTAATCATCAATAGAAGGTTTTACGATCACCAATACAAGTAATTTCACCGATTGTCGATACAAGGATTTTGCTGAATACTAATGAAGGGTTATAGTGATCTTAGAGGAAGGGAAAAAGAAAAGAAAATAAGAGAATATAAAGAAAAGGAGAATAAGAGAAGAAGAAAAGAGGAATATAAAGAGAGGAAAGATAAGAGAGGAGGAAATGAAAGAATAAAGATGAACAAGGCTTAAAAAAAAAAAAAATCTGGAGCCAAAAACTTGTTTTGGTAAAAACAAGAGTAGAAAAAATTAGAATTAGATGAAATTCAAAGGGTGTGTCCGCAGTGATAAAGAATATAAAAGTGCCAGTGATGGCCACTGACAATTTATGCTTAAATTTTCTAGAAAACATAGATTAATGGTTTTTGAAGCTCAGGGTGGTGCTCAGTAATCAGGACCAAGATAAATATGAAATTTTTATAGAGCATCCAAAAAAAAGACTTGAAGATACCTAGTTGAGATTTTGGTATAATTCCAAAGCGTTTAGAGTGTAGGTGCCCAATCAGGGAGAAAACCACTATTCCTGGACAATTTTTGGGGATTTTTGAAATCTTTGTTAGAGGAAAAGGGACCCTAGAGAACAAATCTGGATTTTTTGTTTTAGTCGACATTTTATCTCCTAAAACATTTGGAAAACTTTGTCTCGAGGAAGTTTTTCCCAGTTTTTCTCCATTTGAGAGATAACCAGTTTTGGATAAAATTAGTCTGGAGAATGTAAAAATTGGAAAGTCATCAATTCCATATTTATACATAATTTAACTGGAGTTTCATATTATAAATTGTAAAATTGATATGTGTCAACAATAAGTAATGATCTTTGTACCCAATAAAAAGGTTTTTCAGATTCCTCATAGATTTTTTGTTATAAATGATAGAAGATGGTTTCTCAGCTAAATTGTACTAGTGAGGACAATGTACAATTGAGTAGAAATGACAAAATTCAGAAAGCTATAAATTTTAGCTTAAAACTTAGAATAAGGAATGAGTATGGTCACTAGAAAGATGTTTTAGAGGATAATGTGTTTAAATAATCAAAATCCGATTTAGTACATACATACTCTTCATAAATTCAGATGAATAATTACATGTAACCTAATTAATGAAATATTTTACAATATGCATAATTTTAATAGTAATTGTTCCATGCACATTTTTACAGAATTAGATGTACATGCATAATAAATCTGGTTCAGATATGACGTCTAAATAAAGAGTATCCCAAGTAGGTCTCATATCATACATCAAAATATAAGGCTTGAGATAGATATTTTGTAAGGAGAGGTTAAGAGGCTCAATCGAACCACATTTGATGGTGATCATAGAAAGGGAGAATAATATGAATCTTAGTTGTTGGGAAGGAGAAAATATTTTTAGTTGCACAATTATTCATCAAATATGGAAGTGAATATTTCCATATATAGTCTTTAGGGGAAATCTTCCATGTGGTTGGATTAGTTGAAGGAGGTCAAGCATATTGAGGAGAAGAGAATTTCTTGGAAGCATTTCAAGAAATACTTCTAGTAGCAATACTTGTCAAAGCACTACTATGACAAGAAAATGAAAGAATTATTTGAGCTTAAGATAGGGAACATGGACATGGAAGAGTATGAAAATAAATTATTGGAGATTCTTAGGTATGTGGATTTAATCAGGGATGAGAAGGTTAAATTTCAAAGGTTCTTGAGTGGGTTTCCATCATTCTACAAAGATACAATTTAGTTTGATGAGCCCAAGACTTTGGAGGAATCCATGAGAAAAGATAAGTATTTGTGTTGGAACCGTAGGTTCCGATGTTTCATCCTACTCCTTATGGAGATAGCTGGTAAGTCAGTCGACTAACAACTGGAGATAGTTGATCGGGTGGTTGACTAGATAGTCGGTCGGATAATTGACTAGTGGTCAGAAATAATCGGTCGATAGATCGACTAATCGAGTATTCAACTATGTGTTGGATGACTGGGTGGTCAGGTCAATGTAACATACCAAGACACCCACAGGCCGGGGTATGCTACCTTCAAGACCACCCTTGGACTTCATACTCTTATTGATACCTTCTTTAATTAATAAGAACACATAAGATACAAGATTTAGTGACATGAACAACAATATCCAACAAGCATGCCTAATCTAAGATTTAGTTAAACAATAATTAAAATACACAGTGAAATACATTCATACACAGATAATAATATCACGATAAAGAGAACTTATCTTTATAAAAAGGTGTTACCAACTGGTTTCATACAAAGTACGTTCCACCAAACCGTAGACACCACTCCTCCAAATATCAATAGCAGTGTCACCCCCGAGCCAGGGCTGTGAATCCACAAGGAAGGTTCCAAAATGTACTTGGGTTCCCAAACCAGTCAACTCTCAAGTTCTCATAGGTTTCCCAACACCCACAACAATCCAAGTACCCAACTCTCTTCTACCCAGCCTGTACTGCCCCAAGAGAATGGACCTCCACCCTTCTCTTCCACACAGTCCCTTAGGCAGTCCTTTTCCTTATTTTCCAGGGCCTCCAACACAGCTGGTCCATAATATCAATGCTGGAACTCTCAGGATTCACCAGCGACAATTACAACCAACTATCCCATGGCTAATTCTTAGCAGTTCCTTTCCACTTTCCAAGCCAAGACGTAGGTGAGGATGGATCGATGAATGGGTGAGTGAGTGCATGAAATTGTGTGAGGGAAATGAATGAACATACAGGAAAATCAGTGAACACGCCATCAGTCAAACCCCCCCATCAGACCAGAGGCGGGTTTAAGTAACTTCGTGGGGAATAAAGAACCTCCTGGCCTTCCCCAAGAAGCTCATGTAACCAATCCCCTCCCTTAGAAAAAAAGGGTAATTAACATAGGAATAAACACTTATCCCCTCAAGCCCCCTCTCTTGTGGAATCATAGCCCCCTATAAATCTAGTCCTTGTTCATCTAACAACCAATGATGTGTTTATTATTAATAATGATCAAAACATTACATTTCTTGGGCACACTGGCCTTTTAATAATTGTTTGGGCACCCTGGCCTCTCAGCATTGTAACAATACATGATTTAAAATGGGGGTTCAAAACCTGGGGTGTTACATCCCCTCCCCCTTATTTTGGCACTGTCCTCAGTGCATATACAAAATAGAGATCAAAATCTCAAATTTATTCAAAGAGATGTGGGTACTCTGCCCGCATGGAATCTTCACCCTCCCAGGTAGCATCTTCAGGACCGTAGCAGGTCCACTGAAATTTTACCAGCTCTATAACTCGATTCCAGAGCATTTTTACCTTTCTGTCCAATACCCGTACTGGCTGAACCTGAAAGTTGCCCTCCGTCTCTACTTGAATTAGATGCCAATCAATAACATGGTTAGCGTCATGTACATATTTCTTTAGTAAAGATACATGCAATACATTATACACATTCATGGAAGCAGGCAATGCAAGCATGTATGCAACTGGCCCTATTCTGTCCAATATTTCAAATGGACCACATAATCTGGCTGCCAGATTTGTACAAATTCCCAATTTCAATGAGATTTTATTTGGCTTCACTTTAAAAAGTACATGCTCCTCTACTTTAAATTCTCTAGCTATCCTGTTCTTGTCTGCATACACTTTTTGTCTTTCCTGAGCTGCCTTTAAATTCTACTTGATCTTGACCACCCGGTCTTCCATTTCCCTGAGCAACTCCGACCCAAGTACCACTCTATCTGCTGGGTTGTCCCAGCTTACTGGAGTATTTCATTTCCTACTGTACAAGGCTTAAAATGGGATCATTCTCAATGAAGCTTGATACCCATTATTATATGCAAACTCAACCAAGTGTAAGTAATCTTCCCACTTAGATGGCTTATCCATCACATACATTCTCATCATGTCTTCAATTATTCGATTGACCCTCTCCGTTTTCCCATCTGTCTGGGGATGATATGCTATGATAAAGTTTAGATTTGTGCCAAATTATTTAAACAATCCCCTCCATAAATTGGAGGTAAACTTTGTATCTTTGCCCGAGACAATTGTCCTAGGTATCCCATGCAACCTAGCAATTTCCTTCATAAAAATTTCTGCAATATTAGCCACTGTATGCATTGTCTTCACATGCACAAAATGAGCAGCGTTTGTTAATTTGTCAACCACCACCATGATTGAATCATGTTGCTTATTCATTCTCGGTAATCCTGTGATGAAATCCATGGTGATCACTTCCCATTTCTTCTCTGGAATTGGAAATGGCTGCAACAAACCCACTGGGTGCCTATGCTCAGCCTTCACCTTTTGACATTCCATACATCGAGCGATGTAATCAGCAACATCCTTCTTCATTCCTGGCCAAAAGAACTGGCTTCTTACTGTTGTAATTGTTTTCTGGTAACCAAGATGTCCAACACAAGGAACATCATGAATTTCCTTTAGTACCAAATTAATCAGTTATCCATAACTAGGAACATAGATTCTATTTTTATGAATGAGTAATCCGTCTTCCTTTATCTCATACTCCTTTATTTTCTGCTGTACATCTCCTTGCTGTAAGTTTTCCTTTACATGTAGGTAATGTTGGTCTGTAACAAGACCATGTAAAATTATGCTCTTCAAGTCTGACTGATGCATATTGAAAACAATAGCATGCATGAGATGCACTCTTATATTAAGCACATTGGCAACTTTATTCTCCTTTCCTTTGATATGCTTGACATCGAAGTCATATTCACTTAAAAATTCCAGCCATCTTGTTTGCCTGGCATTCAATGTTGGCCATTAAAAAATATACTTCAAGCCAATGTGGTCTGTCCTTAATTCAAATTTCTTCCCCGTGAGATAATGCTTCCACATCCTCAAGGCATGAACAATGGCAACAAGTTCCAAGTCATGCGTGGAATAGTTCCTCTCATGTTCCTTAAGATTTCTGGACTCATATCCAATGACATGTCCATTTTGCGTGAGGACTCCCCGAAATCCTTTCTTACATGCGTCTGTGCATACCACACAACTTTCATTTGGGTCAACAATCTTTAACACAGGTGCACTAGTAAATAATTCCTTCAACATATTAAAATTCTTTTCACACTTAACTCAAGTGTGGACCTAGAATTAAAAGAATTAAAAGAATTAAATAATTCCTTTAAGAAGATCGAAGCCATTAGAGGATGACCAACACCTAGAAATGTGTCAGACATCAGATCTTTTAATAGTAGGGTTAATGGCGTTAGATATTTTAATTCTTTTCACACTTGAGTTTCCATTAATGGCGTCTGACACATCATTTAGATCCATACTAGTATTCACTCCATTAAGACTTATGGAACAACTTTTGACCATATCATGGATTTTTCTTTTGGTTCCAGTGGGCAACTTAACCAAACTTGGTTTTCCAAGTTTACTTTTCTCCAAATGTAATATATCCACTATCTTAGGATCAATGTAGTAATGAATTGCTCCTGAATCAATCAAAATAGCAATAGGATGATTTATGATCTTACCTTCCACCTCGATCATATTGGACTGGTACTCTTCTTGTCGATCATTTAAATCCACATAGATTCTTCCCATTTCTTCGACTGTTGTAGCCTCTTGGATGTTGTGCACAGTCTTCAATCCATCCTTTCTGTGTGGGAAATCCTTGTATAGGTGATCTTCCTTGCATCCCCAACATTGTATTGGTGGTCTTCCCCTTTTTCCCAAGGAATCTTCCTTCTTGAAATCTCCCTTAGCATACTGATCTTGATGATTTCTATTAGGCTCATTCCCATTAAAGGAATGTTTGATTCCTTTCCTCCTCCGATCAGACTTCTCATTTTTCTTGTCCTTCCAAGATTTCTACAGAGATTCTCTTCCCTGGCCTTGCTCATACAGGTATTTAGGCTTCCTGATGGCTTTAGTCAAGGTCTTGGGTTCATCATACTTGATATTTTCCTTATAAAAGGTTGGAAATGAACTTAGAAATATCTATATTTTCACTTTCTCATCACCAATGAACCTGACATACTTTAACAATCCCAAGAACTTCTTCTCATACTCTACCATAGTCATGCTTCCCAATCGGAGTTCAAAGAACTCCTGCATTTTCTTGTCATAGAAATTCTCTGAGAGGTACTCCTTATGGAAGTACTTCTTGAACCACTTCCAAGTGATCCTAATCTCATTAAAATGTTCCACTTTCTTCAGTTGGTCCCACCACATTGT
>JASDQU010103391.1:412040-445308 GCA_032191745.1 Picea mariana | reverse complement strand
CTTGCAATAAAGGAAACTTAAAAAAAGAAAGTAGGGGACATAGGGTAAAAAGCAAAAAGGAATCAACAATTAAGGAGTTACTAAAAATCAACTACTTCATTTTAAGAAGGTTATTAAAAGAATGAGAGGGGATATAGGAATCCTAGGAGTAATTTAAGGAGCGACTTTAGGGGGGTGAGGGAAATGAGTCTTTTATTTAAATTAAAGAAAATAATTTTGGAGAAACATGGGGGATGAGTGACACTTGGACGGCAAAGAATTTTTAGAGGATTGTCATTAAAAATTAAATTAATAATGATTTAGGGAAAGTAGGTGGGTCTCAAATTTCTATAAAAGAAGGGGAAAAGAAGGAAGAAAGGAGGGGAACGGTTAGCATAACGTTACGCTGTCGGATTTTGGCTTGACTGTTTGCTTGTGAGGAGTTGGGAATTTCTCAGTTGTGTTGGAGTGGTAGCTCAGCCTTAGAGGCGAACTGAGAAGCTAGTCTTATCTCGGGATCTTGTGTGGCCCCTTTGCGGCTCGGCGGGCTAAGGGGGAAGCAGAGTACCCCTAGCGATTGGCTGGGAGGTACCGGTGAGCTTTCTGCGGTCGACAAGCAGGAGTGGCAAGGAGCGCGGGACATCAATCGAGGCACAGACTTCAATCAAGGCGGACGAAGGGAAAAAGGTACGCGCGTTATTTGGTATTAGAATGCTTGGAGGTAATTTTTCGCTGTAATAGTGTTGTTGTATATCCTTTTCATTCACCGCTCTGGACTATATAGAATCATTTTTGCTGAAATTTTAGACTGTATAGAATCATTCTGCTGTAATTCTGGACTGTGCAAATTTAAATGATGGTGAGGGAATGTGTAAATTTTAATATTTGTTGTTCTGGCAAAACGTTCAACCTGGCAATTTATTTCACCTCTGGCAATTTGTGTGATCTTCTCGCAAAATGTTTTAACCTGGCAACTTATTTCACCTCTGGCAAATTGTTTGATCTTCTAGCAAAACGTTCAACCTAGCAATTCATTTTACCTCTGGCAATTTGTTTTATCTTCTGGAAAATCGATTTAACCTAGCAATTCAATTTATCTTCTAGCAATTCATTTATCTTCTGGCAATGCGTTTTTGGGCATTTTTGGTCTACGTTTTAAATGGTTTAATGAGCTGCATTTTACTGATTTATTTGGGGCGTTTTAAATGGCACTCATGGTAAATATTAGGCCTTTTTTTTTATGTGCGTTTTGAATGGTTCAATGAGCTGCGTTTTACTGATTTATTTGGGGCGTTTTAAATGGCACTCATGGTAAATATTGGGCGTTTTTTTTTATCTACATTTTGAATGGTTTAATGAGCTGCGTCTTACTGATTTATTTGGGGCGTTTAAATGGCACTCATGGTAAATATTGGGCATTTTTTTATCTGCGGTTTAAATAGTTTAATGAGCTACGTTTTGATCATGTTTTCGTTCAGAATGGGCATGAATATAACAGCTGCGTTTTTCCCTATTTTTGGTATGCGTTTGATCATGTGTTCGTTCAGAATGGGCATGAATATAATAGTTGCATTTTCCCTATTTTTGGACTGCGTTTTGATTATGTGTTCCTGTATCACTATTCCAGGGTTGAACTATAATGCCTTAAGTTGGAGAAATTGCATGATATTTACGTATTACATTTTATCGTTATATAACTTTGTATTGACTTGTGGTTCACTAAATGGCCCAGCATTGGATATTAAAATCAAATCTTTAAATTGACTCATACCCATGAAACCTCGTTGGTGGTTATTATAACCTTCTATCCTTTAAGTGAAAAGTTTTTATGCTTTATATATATATATATATATATATATATTCGACGCTGTAACTATAACATGGGGGATTAGTGGATCGAGTCCCTGGCCTTTAATTAATATCCATGTAAGTGTATAACATACCCAAAGATTGTAAATAAAATGTCATTGGTTATCAAATCTGATCCCACCCATCAATCTCAGCCTTAGTGTAATGACACCAAGTTTTTAACCATTTATTTTTAAATCTGGATAAACATGATCTCATGCTATCATAATTTCAACGTCTATTTTACTTAAGTAACTCAGGAATATTTACTTATATTTTTATTCTTACTTCTAAATAAACAGACCTCGTAATACCATGACGGATTAATTATTCTTTCTATCCAAACTAATATAATGATTCTGATCTCGGTTTGATCGCCATCATCCACAAAATGTATATTATTGTAACGTGTATTATTCCTCTTCTCATTATTTATTCTAGTTATAATTTTTCATTATTATTCCTCTTCTCTTTATTTATTCTAGTTCTAAGGTCATCTTTAAATGCTATTACCTTTAAAACATTGTCATGTTAAACATTGATATTATTATATGTGTGTCATTTAACTATGATGTTACCATGTCATTTGAAAAAGGATGATACTCATCATTATGAGGTCATATTTAAATGCTATTGCCTTTAACCTTTGTCATGTTTAAACATTGTATTTTATATATGTGGTCATTTGATTATGATGTTACCTTGTTACTTTTAGTTACAAATATGATGTTAGTCTTGTATATTTACAATAGTGTAAGGGTTTTGTCCCTTAGTGGAAAGTGTACTCACATTTTACTGTTTGATCAATGTAAATGTAATACCCCCACCTTGGAAAAATGCTATGTAGTCTTGATAACTCAGGAGCGTAAGGACGTTGTATTTGTTTACATTAATGTGGTAGTATAATGAATATGGAGGATAATTCGGTATAATGAAATTAAATTATTTTATAATTTCAACACAAGGGGTAAGGCCCTTAAACTAAGGGCAATAATTCAATTAGATCTACCTTATAACTAATGTACTCGTGGCTTAATCAAATCAATGGATGATTTGGCTAGTAATCAATCACGGATGAGTCTTAGACATTGCCATGTCATTAATTTTAATGGTCGTCGTCTGAGTCCTTTTCTTGCACCTTCTGTAGAAGACGTGGTTGCTCTTTCGTCTATGGTTGCACTGGGTTGTAAAAATTTGTCGATTCGTCTTCTTATGTCGGGCGGGATATAGACACCTTCTGTAGCCTTAGCATATATGTCTGTGTGTATTTTCTATGTAAAGGATCCAGTGCCATATCAAGAGTCGCGGGCCCTTTAAAGGAAGGGTTCCACTCTTGTGACACACCTAACGGAGGTTACTAGTTTCTGCCTGAGCAGTCGGCCAGGAGCCTGTCTAATATTCTTTCGAGAAGACATAAGACTAAAAGCCCTGCTTTTCTGTGAAGAAATAGTAAACTCTACTATTGGATTCTTCCCTCTATGACTGTATTGTACTTAACACCTGGTGTCTTTTTCTGCTTACAGCTGCTAGTTGTACGCCTTATGTCTAGGGGCATTTCTTGCTTGTTGTCACTGTGATATGTCGGGGTCGTCTTGTTGTGTTCGCATTGCTTGTGTCTTGTTCTAGGTCGGGTTACTAGTTTCTGCCTGAGCAGTCGGCCAGGAGCCTGCCTAATCTTATTTCGAGAAGACATAAGACTAAACGCCCTATTTTCCTATGCAAAAATAGTAACCCTAACACCATGGATTCTTCCCTCTGTGTGCTTACTGTGCGCCCCCGGAATGTCTTATTGTTTATGTTGTGCACCTTGTGCCTATGGTCGTATATTGTTGCAGTTACTCATTGTGTGCCTTCAGTCTTCTTGTGCTGAACATCATGGTTGCGTCTTGTTGGTTGTCGAGTGGCGTCATATAGTTAAGTGTGTTGTTACTTTTACACACATGCACACACCTTAAAAAAAATAAAACTAAAAAAAATTAAAAAAAATTGCACCTGTTACTAGAATGGTTGTCGTAATGAGGAGGATGTTACATCAATATGGAGGTGATTTGTAAATTTTCTATGATATTTTAATAGTAAGCTCACCAAAATAAATTTAAACTTAAATCAATTATAAGGAAATGCTAATAATTTCTCCCAAATAAAGTTGAACTTAAAACAATTATAATGAAATTCATTGTTTGATTATGTTTTTAATACTTTCAGAAATAAAAACACATACTATATTATACAAGAAAACTAGTTTTTAATGAATTACTAATAGTTAATTTAATCATCATTTTTATTGTTGGAGAAAAATAATTGAAATGGAAATGAGAAAGAATTCTTTTAGTATTGATATTGTAGGATATCCAATACTCAACTTGATTTCCTTGTCCAAGTTGAATTTTCTCCTCTTTACAGCACACTTTAATGATCTCCAATCTTCAATTTCATTTCCTTGTCCAAGTCCAAATCTCTCCTCCTTACAACAGATTTTAGTCTTCTCCTTTTAAAGATGGACTAATAAAACAAACTACACAACTACGTGAAGTGAAAAGAGGATCTAAAAATGGAAATAAGTTCTAGCTCCATATTAGTTGGAAAGAATCTCAACTAAATAGATTTACATCACTAAAATAAGGAAAGAAAATAGAGCTTGTTTCATATTAGTTGGAAACAACCCAACTAAATATGAGTACACTCCATAACCAAAATATTGATCTAAATGGGTTTACACTCTCAAAACAAGCTAGTTGGTATATAATCCTAACAAATATTATTTCATATCCTACCATTCTTAATTGGAAAATAATTTCAACTAATATAATTGTTATTTATTATTTCATATCCTCCCATTCTTAACTGGAAAATAATTTCAACTAATATAATTATTATTTCTTTTAAATTAGCTTACATGAGACCCACAAGTTGAATGATAATGGCCATATAATTTCATATGTAGCACAAACAAAACACTGGTATGTTATTTATAGAAATTGTGAAAAACTATGCGAAATTTATAAAAAATGTCAATAACTATGTGAAATTTGATTTTTTCTAACACCGGTGTGTTCTTTTTCAAGAAAAATATAAGGTATATGTCTCCATTAATGAAGGCTACAAGGGTATTAATGTTATAAAAAATAAATATTAGATCGTATATATCGATCTCTTCTAGAGAGACGTATAACTTATTTAAAAAATGGTTAAGATGATAAAATGTTATAGAAGAAATAAAAGATGTATCTATTGGAATATAGAAGGTCAACTCTATCTATGTTTTTAGTTTCATCGACATTGTATTTGTGTCTCCATATCACTCACACTCTAAAATTGTGACCCAAAAAAGATGTTATGAAATTTTTTCTCTTTTGGGTACCACTTGTTTTCTTTTGTTCTTCTTTCTGAATTGAGTTTGTTGTGTAGGGATCGTTAAGTTCATTTCCATGTCTCATCATCGATCAAGTTGGATTTATTTGGACCTGTCAAAGTGAAAGCTTTGTATTTAAAAGAGAACTTGGCATTTTAACTTAGAATTCATAGCTAAAATTGTGACCCACGCGCTTATGTTCAACATCATAAGACTCTGAGCAGTAAAATGGCCAAATAGTGACAATAATCTCTAATCGCCGATGTATCGTCGGCATTGGGAAAAAATGAAGGAGGATTGCGCTGGTTGTTCACAAAGAAGTTTCAGGAAATGGTTGACATCACATCGGTGTCAAAGAAATATAAGAGGGATAAGGATTGACATGGCCCATGACAAACCTTTGATAACCGATTACTGATGCATCTGTTCGAGTCAGTAAAATATCAAAGATTTAAATCATTTTAAATTTTTTCATTGACACATTGTCCATCACTGATCACCGATGCATTTTTTGGCATCGACAAGTTTTGAGGGGGATAATCCGGGAAAACGTGTTTAAACATATCGTCGCTCATCGATACTTTATACTTTTTCAGCATCGGTAGGCTAGGAACTGTTTGTTAAAACACTTATCTAATGAAAATCCTTGATTCTGAATAAAACTCTTATACGAAGAATCCATTTTCAAACACCACATGTGTTTTCCACGTAGGCATTTCGTATGGCCTAGTTTCACCCCGAGTCAACTTAGGTTTCCCCATGTCCTAGTCATAATTCTAGATTAGCATTTCGACAACAAAGTTGTACGACAAGATGGATCGACATCAAAGTTTTTTCCAAGAGATATCAACGAACATTGTCTAAAGAAAATCGTCGACTCGTGATCTACCCATTTAAATTAGGGGAATGATGGCATGTTTTCACCACAAAATAAGATCATGTTCTGCAATTTAATAGGCCAATTAATTTTTCTCTTTGCATACGTTGCTACCATGTGCGATGATCGAATAATGGGAATTTTAAATCGCGGATGAACCAAAATGTATCACGTGCATGCTCCGCCAACCTACGACTGCATTTAATCTCAATCATAATACGGATCTTGGGACAGATTTTGTAGGACCACACTTACACTCCGAATTGAAGAAGTGACGAGACAAGGTAAGTATTATCTTTGTTTAAATGACTAAGATAGTTTCTAACCTTAACATTATGCACACAAGTTTCACATTTACAGAGAAGTTGAAGAAGCGAAATGAGCGTCTTAAGAGTTTCACTTGATTCTCATAATTTCAAAACCAAGTTAAGCTAGTGTGAAGAAAAGGTATGTGTTAATTTTATCATTTTGGCAGTCGCATTTTATTTATACATCAATATTATCTTTGCAACATGATGTCGAACTCGTCTCTCTTTGCAGAAAAATGCCTCCAAGGAAGCCAATGACCATATGCTCGCCAAGGGCATCAAAATTGAAGGAGGGAGAGGTCAGTGAAGGATCTTCTCCCGACGCTGCGAGGTAGTTGTAATTTTCTATGAGAGTGGAATCGATCATCAAAACGTCAACTAATAAAAAAATCACGATGATAAATTGATTTATATGGACAGATCTTCCTGATATAAATCTATGCCTCATAAACTGATGGTGAAAAATTTCTTTATATGGCCATATCTGCCTGATATAAATCTATGCCTCACAAAGTGACAATGGCTAGGCTAAGGAGTTTCCTTATTAATAAATAGGGATCTTCGGATATAGTAAAATCTTAGGAAAGATCATATTTTGATATTAATTTTTGAATGTTTATGCTTCTGCGTAACAGGAAAGATATAAATGCAGCGACAATGTGATAGAAGGAACTTCTATTGCTTGATGTTGAGTAGAAGGATTATTGACCAGCTCGGTAGATAGCAAAATGTAAGACAAGTTTGTTAGACAACATTATTGTAACAGGTTTCATGAGTCGACTGATCTCAATATGGAGGTGAATTGTAAATTTTCTAAGATATTTTAATAGAAAGCTCATCAAAATAAATTTAAACCTAAATCGATAATAAGGAAATGCTACTAAGTTCAGCAAAATAGATCTCAACTTAAAACAATTATAATAAAATGCATTGTTTGATTATATTTTTAATACATTTTAGAAATAAAAACACATATTATATTATACAAGAAAACTAGTTTTTAATGAATTACTAATAGTTAATTTAATCATCATTTTTATTGTTAGAGAAAAATAATTGAAATGGAAATGAGAAAGAATTATTTTACTATTGATATTGTAGGATATCCAATACTCAATTTGATTTCTCCAAGTTGAATTTTCTCCTACTTACAACATACTTTAATGATCTCCAATCTTCAATTTGATTTCCTTGTCCAAGTCCAACTCTCTTAATTGGAAAATCCCAACAAATATTATTTCACATCCTACCATTCTTAATTGGAAAATAATTTCAACTAATATAATTGTTATTTATTATTTCCTATCCTACCATTCTTAATTGGAAAATAATTTCAACTAATATAACTATTATTTATTTTAATTTATTTACATGATACCCACAAGTTGAATGATAATGGACATATAATTTCATATGTAGCACAAACAAAACACTCGTATGTTATTTATAGAAATTGTGAATAATGATGTGAAATTTGATTTTTTTTAACATAGGTATGTTATTTTTCAAGAAAAATATAAGGCATATGTCTCCATTGGTGCTTATTTAAAAAAAATGTCAATAACTATTTGAAATTTGATTTTTTCTAACACTGGTATGTTCTTTTTCAAGCAAAATATAAGGTGTATGTCTCCATTAGTGAAGGCTACAAGGGTCTTAACGTTATAAAAAAAAAATATTAGATCGTATATATCAATCTCTTCTAGAGAGGCATATAACTTATTTAAAAAATGGTTAAGATGATAAAATGTTATAGAAGAAATAAAAAATGTATGTATTGGAATCTACAAGGACGACTCTATCTGTGTTTCTGGTTTCATCGACATCGGATTTGTGTCTCCATGTCAATCACACTCTCAGTCTCTCCCACTATATCTACTCTATAAATCTCTCCCTCTCTCTCCCAATAGTATCCCCCTCTATGCCTAAGAACCTCTTGAGCGCTCAACACACCCAAAAAATCTTTTATGATTTTTTTTCTCTTTTGGGTACCACTTGTTTTCTTTTGTTCTTCTTTCTGAATTGAGTTTGTTGTGGAGGGATCATTAAGTTCCTTTCCATGTCTCATTATCAATCAAGTTGAATTTATTTGGACCCGTCAAAGTGAAACCTTTGTATTTAAAAGAGAACTTGGAATTTTAACTAAGAATTCACAGCTAAAATTGTGACCCACGTGCTTAAGTTCAACATCGGAAAACTCTGAGTAGTAAAATGGCCAAATAGTGACAATAATCTCTAATCGTCGATGTATCATCGGCATTGGGAAAAAATGAAGGAGGATTGTGTTGGTTGTTCGCAAAGAAGTTTCAGGAAATGGTTGATATGACATCGGTGCCAACGAAATATAAGAGGGATAAGGATTGACATGGCCCATGACAAACCTCTGATAATCGATTATTGATGCATCTGTTCGAGTCAATGAAATATCAAAGATTTAAATCATTTAAAAATTTTGCATTGACACGTTGTCCATCACTAATCACCGATGCATTTTTTGGCATCGACAAGTTTCAAGGGGGATAATCTGGGAAACTGTGTTTGAACATATCGTCGTGCGTCGATCCTTTTCAGCATCGACATGGTAGGAACTGTTTGTTAAAACACTTATCTAACGAAAATCCTTGATTCTGAAAAAACTCTTATACGATAAAGCCATTTCAAATGCCACGTGTCGTTTTCACGTAAGCATTTCATATGGCCTAGTTTCATCCCGAGTCAACTTAGGTTTCCCCATGTCCTAGTCACACTTCTAGGTCAGCATTTCGACAACAACGTTGTACGACATGATGGATCGGCTTCAATTTTTTTTCCAAGAGATATCAAGGAACATTGTCTAAAGAAAATCGTCGACTCACGATCCACCCATTTAAATTAGGGGAATGATGGGATGTTTTCACCACAAAATAAGATCATGTTCTGCAATTTAATAGGCCAATTAATTTTTCTCTCTGCATGTGTTACTACCTCTTGCGATGATCGAATAATGGGAATTTTAAATCACCGATGCACCACAATGTATCCTGTGCATGCGCTTCCAACCTATGACTGCATTTAATCTCAATCATAATACGGATCTTGGGACAGATTTTGTAGGACCGCACTTACACCCTGAATTGAAGAAGTGATGCTACAAGGTAAGTATTATCTGTGTTTAAATGACTAAGACAGTTTCTAACCTCAACATTATGCACACAAGTTTCGCATTTCCAGAGAAGTTGAAGAAGCGAAATGAGAGTCTCAAGACTTTCACTTGATTCTCATAATTTCAAAACCAAGTTAAGCTAGTGCGAAGAAAAGGTATGTGTTAATTTTATCATTTTGGCGGTCGCATTTTATTTATACATTAATATTATCTTTGCAACACGATGTCTAACTCTTCTCTGTTTGCATAAAAATGCCTCCAAGGAAGCCAACGACCACACGCTCACCAAGGGCACCAAAATTGAAGGAGGCAGAGGTCAATGAAGGATCTTCTCCTGACGCTGCGAGCTAGTTGTAATTTTCTATGAGAGTGGAATCGATCATCAAAACGCCAACTAAGAAAAAACTGATGATTACAAACTGATTTATATGGACATATCTGCCTGATATAAATCTATGCCTCACAAACTGATGATGACAAATTGCTTATATGGCCAGATCTGCCTGATATAAATCTATGCCTCACAAAGTGACTATGGCTAGGCTAAGGAGTTTCCTTATGAATAAATAGGGATCTTCTGATATAGTAAAATCTTAGGAAAGATCATATTTTGATATTAATTTTCTAATGTTTATGATTTTGCGTAACAGGAAAGGTATAAATGCAACGACAATGTGATAGAAGGAACTTATATATCTTGATGTTGAGAAGAAGGATTATCGACCAGCTCAACAGATAGAAAAATGTAAGACAAGTTTGTTAGACAACACTATTGTAACAGGTTTCATGAGTCGACTGATCTCAATATGGTGGTGATTTGTAAATTTTCTAGGATATTTGAATAGTAAGCTCATCAAAATAAATTTAAACCTAAATCAATCAGAAGGAAATGCTACTAAGTTCAGCAAAATAAATCTGAACTTAAAACAATTATAATGAAATGCATTGTTTGATTATATTTTTAATACTTTTTAGAAATAAAAACACATATTATATTATACAAAAAAAGCATTTTTTAATGAAAGATGGATAGGCTAAGGAGTTTCCTTATGAGTAAATAGAGATCTTATTATATAGTAAAATATTACGAAAGATCACATTTTAATATTCATTTTCTAATGTTTATGCTTCTGCGTAACAAGAAAGGTATAAATGCAGCGACAATGTGACAGAACGAACTTCTATTGCTTGATTTTGAGCAGAAGGATTATTGACCAACTCAACAGATAGCATAATGTAAGACTCATTTGTTAGACAACCCTATTGTAACAGGTTTCATGAGTCAACTCATCTCAATATGGAGGTGATTTGTAAATTTTCTAGGATATTTTAGTAGTAAGTTCACCAAAATAAATTTAAACTTAAAACAATTATAAGGAAATGCTAGTAAGTTCACTAAAATAAATTTGAACTTAAAACCGTTATAATGAAATGCATTGTGTGATTATATTTTTAATAATTTCAAAAATAAAAACACATACTATATTATACAACAAAACGAACATTTAATGAATTACTAATAGTTAATTTAATCGTCCTTTTTATTGTTGGAGCCAATAATATTAAAGTAAAAATAAAAAATAATTGAAATGGAAATGAGAAAGAATTATATTACTATTAATATTGTATGATCTCCAATACTCAATTTGATTTTCTTGTCGAAGCTCAATTTTCTCCTCCTTACAACACATTCTAGTCTTCTCCTTTTAAAGAAACACTAATACAACAAACTACACAACTACTTGGAGTGAAAATAGGATCTAAGAATGGACATAAGATCTAGCTCCATATTAGTTGGAAAGAATCCCAACTAAATAGAATTACATGACTAAAATAAGGAAAGAAAATAGATCTAGTTTCATATTAGTTGGAAACAACTCAACTAAATATGAATACACTCCATAACCAAAATATTCACATATATGGGTTTACACTCTCAAATCAAATTAGTTGGTATATAATCCACACTAATATTATTTCCTATCCTACCATTCTTAATTGAAAATTAATTCAAACTAATATAATTATTATTTATTATTTCCTATCTTACCCTTGTTAATTGGAAAATAATTCCAACTAATATAATTATTATTTCTTTTAAATTATATTACATGATGCTCACAAGTTGAATGATAATGGCTATATAATTTCATATGTAGCATAGACAAAACATATTTTAATGCTTTATAATGTTGTTAAAAGTGTACCATATTTTGCACTCATCAAGGACTATGCCCTTTATTTTCTTATATTATGGAGATTACAATACAAAGCTATCCAAGCTTAGCTATGAGACACTATGGGCTATTAAATGTTGGCCATGATCAAAGACTCTAAAAATAATACATGGTTTCTTGGGGCTTACTTGCTACTACATAAATGTTGTGAAAATTTATAGGGAATTATAACCCCTTTAATGACCTTTCTCAAGAATAGCACCTTTGTGTGGAATGGTTTCATAAAGTAGGCCTTTCATGCCTTAAATCAAGCCATATGTACTAATCCAATATTATCAATTCCCAATTTCACTAAGACATTCATCGTGGAATGTAATACCTATAAAAATGGGCTTGGGATAGTGTAGATGCAAGGGGGTTGCATAATGACATTCACTAGTAAAAACTTGTGTGATCGGTAATTCCACTTATTAGAAAGAAATGATTTTCATAAATAGATGCAATATGTACCTCATTAGGTGGTGCTTTTATATCAATGCAAGCAATCGTATAATGAAGTACCTTTTAGAAAAACCATTGTCATCACCAAAGAAACAAAAATGGGTCACTAAGATATTAGGTTATGATTATGAAATCATATACAATAAAGGGAAGGAGAATGTGTTGGTTGATTCCTTTTATAAGAAATATGAGGAGGAAGAACCCCTCTTTTCCTTATCCTTACTAGTACCAGATTAGATTTTAGAGGTAACACATGAATGGTTAGATAATGTCAAGATGTTTTAACTCATCCAATGGATCAAGGAGGACTGCAACCTCCCTGCACCATATGCTTGGTAGCATGACCACTTGATGTATAAAGGGTGTATTTTCTATTACCGAACTCTACTTTAAAATAATGGGTTATAATGTAATTACATTCTTATCCTAATATGTGTCACATGAGATTTTAGAAAGCATAATAATGAGATATTAAGTTCTCCTTTTGAGAAGGTATGAAAAAAATAAATCTATATTCTTTTAGCTAAATGTGACACATGTCAAAGGAACAATGTGAAATACTAAATACCTTCGGGGAATTACAACTTCTATTGATCCCTAGGATGACATTTACATGGATTTATTGTTGGCCTTCCTAAATCCAACAATAGATATGTTATTGTCATGGTATTTGAATTCCTTTCCAAATATGATTATTTTTTTGCCATACATCACCCATTTACACCATCCATTGTTTCTTAAGGATTAATGTATTGGATTTTTAAATCAAAATGATTTTCTAACCTTGGTAAAAAAATTGTGAACACACCTTATGAAGCATCAAGTAGAGAGACATCACTCCAAGTGTTCTTTTGAAAAGGGTCATCATTATGTGTACATAATGTATCCCCCTCTGGATTCTAACTTGTGACCTATTAGGAGGAGACACATGTTTTTAACCATTAGACCTATTAGGCCACTAAAACTATATTTCAGTTATTTCGAAAAATAATTTATGGCTGGTTCCTATTACATATAGATCTTCACCAAAATATGATAATGATTGATTACGATAATGAAAGGGAAGTCCATTGTTAATTTTTCTCCTTGTTAAATTAATTATGGCAACTAGGGGCATGGTATCTACTATTTAGGAGCATAACGTATACATGATAACAGTATGCTAATGGACGTAACAAGCATAAGTCATAAATCACAAGTGCAATCATAATTTAGACCAGAGAACTCTCTCATTCCTTCATAAACGATAAGAATTTTGTTATGAAACATTATTGTTAAATAGAATGTAGCCTCAACAGGCTGACTATACACTGCCAGTTGTCCTGGCCAACTGTACTTTCTATTTTTGTTTTTCTTGAGCCTATTTAGCTCAGCTATTTCCCTTTGCACACTACTTCTTCATGAACTTCTTTATGTACTCGTTTTGTACTCTTCTTCTTATATTCTAATATACTATTTTCTATTCTATTCTTTCTCTCTGTATTTCTTGCTTCACAATTTATCATGGTATCAGAGCTTCAGTAGTAAGCCTCTTCACACAGGTTGGAGAGAAACATGATCCTCAAAAAGTGCAGAGCTTACACGAATCTTGAGAGCATTCGACATAGACTTTTCACAAGGCTTGGAGAGCTGTCTGTGATACTCTCAAAAGATCCTCGCAGGAAACTCCCATGAGGAAGTTGTTCATCATACGCTTGAAAGATCAGCATAAGAAGCTCATGCTAGGAAGTAGAGTGCTATACACTCAAAAGATTGAGGAAGTAAAGACTGCAGATGGAGAAAATTTAAAGTTTCTTGTACAATTTTCAAAATTCGTCAAAGATTCATGAAGAAAACCTTTAGAAGGCAGAAACATTGAAGATTTCACAGAGATTTGTCAAATTCATGAAGGATTGTTACAGAAAGAAGAAGCATTTAAAGAATTGCAGGAGTTCTCTCCAATCTTTCAAAGACTGTTGCAAAGAACAAACCTTTAAATATCTCATAAAATCTTTGCAAATTAGTGAAAGATTGGTCAATCTTTACAGAAGCCGCAAAGAACACATCAAAGGTGAAAACAATAGCCATCGCGGCCATAAGATTTGTCCTGAGAACAGATTCAAGGTAGTAATCCAGTTCAGAAGGGATGAAGCGAGCGTGGAAAAGGCGAAAGAATTTCAGCCGTTAGATCTTGCACATAGGACCGACAATCGTTGGATCAGCGAGAAAGTGCACGAGGTTTAGTCCTCTAGAGAACACAGGAGAAATTTTGACTTGTGAAGTCACGAAAGAATCTGGACCGTCCATCTCAAAGGACAGGTGGTAGAAGATCCAAGCGCCATCTCATTTCGGCATCTCGACGTTCGCAATTTGGGTAACTCAGTGACAAGACTTCTAAAGTTGCCAAATAATGAATCGCGAAATCCTGAATGGATTTGGACCGTCAGATCACAGGAAGGTCTGGACCGTTGAAGAGTCCAAAGGGAAGTTTCAACATTTTATATTTCGTGAACTCAGAGCTTCACAGAGCGAGAGCCCAAGAGTTGGGTGTCCCAACTCATGAAGTCGCGAAGTTGCGAAATAGCGAGGAGTAAGGATAGCCATTGGATCCAGAGAATGGCAGGACTGTTGGATCAGGAACCCCATCGTGTATCATGTATTCAGAGGTTCAGAGGTTGAAGGGATCTCTTTTTGACTGTAGAAGTCGTGAAGTGTTGAGAGCTGAGGCATGAGGGAACACGTGGTAGAGCCATAAGGTGAGGCCCGCATGATAGATAGGATGACACACATTGCCTAGACAAAGGAGTCAACACTCCTTTGATTTCTCGCATCTCGAGGATTCACGGGATAAGAGTGTGAAGGCTCGATGCTTCAACTTGGGAGGTTGCGAATAGCGAAAAGCGTCAAGGGAGGAGTCAACCCGGCATTGACTTATTGCGTCTCGGGAGATCGTAACAAGAGGGCACGAGAGTTCAACCCAAGAACTCATGAAGGTGTGAGTTGCAAAAATGAACTTTGGTTAAGCCCTTGGTCATAGTGTTGTGGTCGCTCGAAGGATAAAGAACCAGCACAGACATCGCTATTCTCCGATTCGTGAAAAGATAGCAATGCTTTAACCTTTAGGCATGTGGTCATATTGTTCAGAGACAAAGGGCCAATCTAAGGCAGTTAAGCCCTCTTCAACATTTTGATGATTAGAAGTTGGAGTGACAAGAGATCAGAGGACTCGTATAATGAAGTCTCGAAGTCAGAATCACGAAGTCCAAACTCGCGAAGTTGAAACTAGCGAAATCTTGAATCGCAGAGTTCCAAAGCCACTGCAAATTACACACAGGAAACAGGTAAATAAGAATTTTTTTTTCTATTTTGTTAAATTCTTTAAAAGATGGCGTCGTCTAGCAACTTAGAACCAACTCAGGGTCAGATTCTTCTTGGAAAGAACTATGAGTTCTAGTCTCTTCGAATGAGGTCGTTCTTGCAAGCACAAGAGTGCTGGGATCCAGTGGATCATGGATATGTGGAACCAGATCCAGCAGCCCTGTCCGCCATGACTAATCAGCAGAAAATTTCTCAAGTAACTCAGAGAAACAGAGAAAATAAAGCTAAATTTTGGATTCAAAATTCTGTGGATGACTCGATTTTCTCAAAAATCACAGGCGCTGGTACATCAAAACAAGCCTGGGACATCCTTAAATCTTCCTACCAAGAAAATGACAGGGTCAAAACAGTTAAACTGTAGACCCTGAGGACGCAATTTGAGACTCTAAGGATGACAGAGTCTGAAAATGTGGATCAATTCATGACCAGAGTCATGGGCATTGTGAACCAGATCAAATTGACTAGTGAAACCATCACTGATCAACGAATTGTTGAGAAAATCCTCAGAAGTTTACCAAAGAAATTTGAAATGGTTGTAACAACAATCCTTGAATCCAAGGATCTATCATGTTTTTCAACAGATGAACTAATTGGTTCTCTGGTGACACATGAGACCAGAGTGCATCTCACAGATGAGTCAATCGCCAATGCTTTCAAAATGCAATTCTCCTTCACTAGAGGGAGAGGCAGAGGGCAAGGCAGAGATCACCAAGGAAGAGGGAGCAGTCACAAAAATTCTCATTCCAGTGGAGGACACAGACAACAACAACCGAATCAACACTTCCAAGCACACACACAACAAAATCAGAATCAGAGTTTTCAGCCTCGAAGAGGCAGAGGGAGAAGATCAAATGACAAATCAATCATACAATGTTATTACTGCAAAAATTATGGGCACTATGAATCTGAATGCAGGAAGAAGCAAGTAGATCAGCTCTCAGGCAGAGCACATGTGTCAAATCACACGGGAGAAAACTCAGGAGGTATGTTTCTCTCATGCCACAAGACTGAACAACAACCTAAAGATCTCTGGTTGTTAGACAGTGGATGCAGCAATCACATGATAGGTAACAAAGATTTACTTTCATGCATTGATTCTTCACTCTCATATGATATTATACTTGGAAAGGATTCTTTAGTCAAAGTTCAAAGAAAATGAATTGTTCCTATTCATACTAAACATAATGTAAAGAAAGACATAAACAATGTCTATCATGTTCCAGATCTGAAACATAATTTACTAAGTGTAGGTCAACTCAATGAACATGGATATAAGGTACTTTTTGAGGGAGCATATTGCAAAATATATGACAAAAACCCCAGCAGAAAATTAATTTCTAAAATCCATATGACTCCAAATACGATGTTTCCCCTTACACTCAGAACTGCAAATCTGATTCAACCATATTCAGAAAGTGCATCAACCCTGAATGAAACTATGGTTTGGCATACAATATTTGGACATCTACCATTTCAGAGTCTAAGTCTTCTTCAGAAGAACTCCATGGTCAAAGGTCTTCCTGTCTTTAAAGAGCAAATTCCCCCATGTGAGTCTTGCATACTTGGAAAACATAAGAGAACTAGTTTTCCACAGTCATCAAATCAAGCCAAACAACATCTTGAACTTGTTCTAACTGATCTATGTGGACCAATGAAAACAGTGTCAATAGGTGGCAGCTTTTACTTTCTAACATTTATTGATGATTTTAGAAGGAAAATCTGGATCTATTTTTTTAGACGCAAGTCTGAAACTTTTGCAAAATTCAAAGAATTCAAGGCAGAAGCTGAAAAACAAAGTGGCAAATATATCAAAGCACTTAGGTCAGATGGAGGAGAAGAATAAAACTCCAGAGAATTTGTAAATTTCTACAAATATCAAGGCATTATCATGCAAACAATAGCCAGGTATACTCCACAACAGAATGGAGTGGCTGAAAAGAAAAATCACACTATAATGAATATGGCAAGAATACTTCTTAAAGAGAAAAGTTTGTCAAATATTTTTTGGGCTGAAGCAGTAGCATGCTCAGTTTATCTCTTGAATAAATCTCCAACCAAAAGTCTAAAGATGAAAGTCCCCCAAGAAGCATGGAGTGGGACAAAGCTCAATGTTTCACATCTAAGGACATTCGGATGCATAGCATACGTTCACATACCTTCCGAATTAAGAAAAAAATTGGATGACAGAAGTGAGAAATGTATATTCACTGGATATAGTGAAACATTTAAATTTTACAGGCTTTACAATCCAATCTCCAAGAAATTAATTCTCAGTTGAGATGCAAAATTTCTGGAATGATTCAGAAAATCAGCAAATGGACAGTCAAAATACTTTGCTGCCCAGTGCTGAAAACACAGAAAATTCAGGATAACAAGTACCTCAAACTATTCTTCCAAGATTGTAGGTACAAAAATAACCTGAAAATTCTCAGGATAACTCAACTTCCAGTAGAGACTCATTCTCTGAACCACAAAACCAGAGAACTCGAAGTTTGAGAGAAATCCATTAGCAGTTGGATGACTTTGAACAACACAACCTTTTTTCTTTAATGTCATGTCAACCTACATCTTTTAAGGAAGCAGCTAAGGAGCCACATTGGGTTCAAGCCATGAACCAAGAAATTGACTCCATTGAGAAGAACAAGACATGGGATCTTGGTGATTTGCCCAGTCACAATAAAAGTATTGGTGTCAAGTGGGTTTACAAAACTAAACTCAATGAAAAAGGACAGATTGAAAAACACAAGGCAAGACTTGTTGCCAAAGAATTCTCATAACAACCAGGTACTGATTATGGTGAAACTTTTTCTCCAGTAGCAAGATTAGACACTGTAAGGACTCTATTGGCCATAGCAACCCAACAGAAATGGCAAGTATACCAGATGGATGTCAAGTCATCATTTCTGAATGGTTTTTTAGAAGAAGAAGTTTATGTCGATCAACCACCTAGATTTAAAGTCCAAGAACAACCAGCCAAAGTATATCGGTTGAAGAAAGCCTGGTATGGCTTAAAGCAAGCTCCAAGAGCTTGGTACAGTAGAATTGACACTTACCTGATCAAAATTGGTTTCAACATAAGCCAGAATGAACCAACTCTTTACACCAAAATAGATTAGCACGGTAAAATTTTGATTGTATGTTTATATGTTGATGACATGATCTATACTGGAAATCTTGAGTTAACAAATTTTAAACATGCCATGCAATGTGAGTTTGAGATGACAGATCTTGGCATAATGAAATATTTTTTAGGGATTGAGGTTGATCAATCAACCAAAGCTATTTTTGTCTGTCAGCAAAAGTATACAACAGACATCATAAAAAGATTTCACATGGAAGAATGCAATCTAGCAGAAACCCCTATACCTCTAGGCACAAAATTGAGAAAGAAAGATGAAGGCTCTACAGTGGACCCTACTCGATACAAAATTTTAGTAGGCAGTTTGTTGTATCTTACAACAACTAGGCCTGACATTATGTATGCAGCCAACCTTGTTTCCAGATTCATGGAATTCCCCAAAGATTCTCATTAGAAAATGGTGAAACAAATTTTTGAGATATGTTGCAGGAACTCTCAATTTTGGCTTATGGTACACTAAATCTAATAGTAATCAACTTTCTGGTTACACAAACAGTGATTTTGCAGGGAGCCTAGATGACAGGAAAAGCACATCTGGACATGCTTTTCACCTGGGCACAAACCTGATCTGATGGGCATCAAAGAAGCAGTCAATTGTGTCAATATATTCTGCAGAGGCAGAGTATGTTGCTTCTACCTCAGCTTCTTGTCAAGCTGTGTGGCTGAGAAGAATATTGCAAGATATGTCACATACAGAAAAGGATCCAACTCCTATTTTCTGTGACAATACTTCAGCAATTGCTCTATCCAAAAATCATGTGTTTCACAAGAAAAACAAACACATTGACACTCATTTTCATTTCATATGCGAACTAGTCAATAATGGTGATATTGTACTACAATTCTGTGGTTCTCGAGATCAGCTTGCTGATATCTTCACAAAGCCACTAGGAAAATCGGCTTTTGATTTTCAGAGACAGCACTTAGGCATAATCAGTGCTAATGTTTGTAACTGTTGAGTTTAAGAGGGAGTGTTAAATAGAATGCAACCTCAACAGGCTGACTGTACACTGCCAGCTGTGCTGTCCTGCCAGCTGTACTTTCTATTTTTGTTTTGCTTGAGCCTATTTAGCTCAGCTATTTCCCTTTGCATAGTACACTTCATGTACTCGTTTTGTACTCTTCTTCTTATATTCTAATATACTGTTTTCTGTTCTATTCTTTCTCTCTGTATTTCTTGCTTCACAATTTATCAATTCTGAGATCCAAATAACCGATGGGAACAATCAAAGCAAATGAAATCAAAATTGGATGCATATATAAATTTTGTGTTGTGAAACAAAGCTTGCAAATTCATGGCAACTGAGAGAGCCTTATGTAAGTGGCAGCTAAGCTTGCAAACATTTTGTTATGACGTTTTATTCCGTTATTCCATTCATTGGCTGCATGGCCTTGCCTTCAAACGAGCCCAAATATCTTTGAGCAGGAAATCGGGGCAATACCTTCACGCCAAACAGATCCCCGGACCTCTGTAAATACACCAAGAAAGATCAACATTATCAGATAATAATATTTTTTTTAACGTCTTAAATTTTCATAAACAAAGAAAAACTGAAAATGAGATGTACGTAATGTTACATTGTTTTTTGATCGGATAAGCAACCATCTGGTTGATCCCACACTGTCCATTCCCGCCAATTGTGCTGTCAAACCTGATGTATCCCTCTTCTCCCCACTCAATACCCCATGAATTCTTTACGATAATGTAGTCCGTTCCTTGTTCGCTGCCAAAACCAACTGCTACAAGGCCATGATTAATATTGGTTCCACACGTCCCTGACAGCACGCCCTCCAATAAAAAGACAAACCCAGATGGAATTAACATGGAAATTTCTTGGGAAGAGACAGTCAGCAGAAACGATAGTCTGTTGTGTGTGGTTCTTACGCCTTTGTAAAGCTGGAAGTTTCTGCCAGAGGCATCGATTCCCACACTGGGGCTGATTAGCCAACGCTCGTAAAAGGGCATCTCCGTTGCTCACAGGAACATCCTCGTAACCATCGATCGATACAACTGTGTTCTTCAACCGAACATGAGCATGCAGCAGCAGAAAATCAGGAGAAACATGTTCAGAAAATCAGGAGAAACATGTTCCTCAACTGATACTGCAGAAGACGTTAATAAAATTCAATTTCATTCTATTTCAATATATCTAAACTTATAACCACATACCTGTTCCCCATCACATTGCGTGCGTTGGGCCTGGTAAGGGTAATCTGATTCTGAACCAATTCCCTTATTAGAAATAATGAAAGAATATCCATCGTCGATAGCTCCCCCGTCGCAACCGTTGTTAACAGTGTCACAATCTATAAGGTCTTGCTCGGAAAGGGAAACCAGATTGCCTGTCACGATTTGGTTGATACCCTCTACTGCTCCAGCTACGCTGAAAGCCCAACAACTCCCTGGATAAAGTACATACCCACAAATTGGAAATGCAAATGAGATTCGATTTAATCAATAGTTTTGATAAAAAAATAAATCTCAAGATTCAGCTCAGTTACACCCAGAAGAAGCACCTTTCCTTTTTAGATATGTCTAAACCTTTAGGATGGATATATAGATAACCACTAAACAGATCTGAGATTTAAAATGGAAGCGACGCATTAACGGAGCCGAGGCAGTAACTGAAATTTAGCTACTCCCATCAACTTTGAGGCTTCTTAACATTAATTTAGATTTTACAGATGAATGAACTCACCGCATTGGCCTTGATTTTTCACACCAGTCACTGCACCTTTCGTCCTCCAGTCTATAGACTTGGGCAGATCACWTACTCTTTCATATCTGAATGCCTTCTTTCATATCTGAATGCCTTGTTAGGACCTSTAAGYATATTAGGTATATTTCCGTGGTATGTTGATTTGAATTCAACATACCTTGTGGATATATTAGGTATATTTCCGAGGTATGTTGATTTGAATTCATCGTGACTCATATCCGCAAATGCGTTAAGGCGAAGCCAGTAGCTCAGGTTCTGCTGGTTAACTTCGTCTATATATCTCAGATTGTCTCCGAAAATCTCGAATCTCTGTTGCTTCTCCTCTGCCAAATCATAGACCTTGTTGTGCTTAACAAGCCATGATTCATAAAGACTCATAGTTCTGTCCTCAATGAGAAGATCCTCAGGGGAGTATCCGAAATCCCTTGCAGATGTCAAGGCGATGAATATCAGGCACAGGAAGGAGAATGCAGGGAGAAATGTGTAACCCATCTGAAACCAAAATCAGAAACAGATTGCTCAGTCGGAATCAAGTCCAAGCGAAAGTTCAAACTGAAACTAAAATGAATTCTCTGTTAGAAATCAATATGGGTTGACAGATATAAATCTATGCGTCCCAAACTGCTTTATATGGACAGATCTGCCTGATATAAATCTATGCCTCACAAACTGACCATGGCAAACTGATTTATATGGACAGATCTATCTGATATAAATCTATGCCTCACAAGCTAACGATGGCTAGGCTAAGGAGTTTCCTTATGAATAAATAGAGAGCTTCTTGATAAATTGTGAAGGAAGAAATGCAGAGAGAAAGATAGAACATAGAACAATATATTCAAATGTATGAAGAAGAGTACAAAAACGAAGTTCTGAAGAAGTTCTGAGAAGATACAATGTAAAGGGAAATCCCTGAGGTAAATAGGCTCAAGCAAGACAAAAATAGAAAGTATAGTTGTCCAGTACAACTGACAGTGTACAATCAAACTGTTGAGGTTACAATATGTTTAATACTCCCTCTTAAACTCAATAGTTACAAGCATTAGCACTGATTATGCCTAAGTGTTGTCTCTGAAAATCAAAAACTGACTTTCCTAGTGGCTTTGTAAAGATATTAGCAAGCTGATCTCGTGTACCATAGAATTGTAGTGCAATGTCACCATTATTGACTAGCTCGCGTATGAAATGAAAACGAGTGTCAATGTGTTTTCTCTTCTTGTGAAACACGTGATTTTTCGATAGAGCAATTGTTGAAGTATTATCACAGAATATAGGAGTTTCGATCCTTTTCTGTATGTGACATATCTTTCAATATTCTTCTCAGCCACACAGTTTGACAAGAAGCTGAGGTAGCAGCGACATACTCTGCCTCTGCAGAAGATATTGAAACATTTGGTTGCTTCTTTGATTCCCATGAGATTAGGTTCGTGCCCAATTGAAAAACATGTCCAGATGTGCTTTTCCTGTCATCTAGGCTGCCTACAAAATCACTGTCTGTATAACCAGAAAGTTGATTACTATCAGATTGAGTGTACCATAAGCCGAAATTGAGAGTTCCTACAACATATCTCAAAATTCATTTTGCCATTTTCCAATGAGAATCTCTGGTTGATTCTATGAATCTGGAAACAAGGCTGGCTGCATACATAATGTCAGGCCTAGTTGCTGTAAGATACAACAAACTGCCTACTAAACTTTTGTACAGAGTAGATTCCACTGTAGGTCCTTTATCATTCTTGTTCAATTTTGTGCCTAGTGGTATGGGGGTTTCTGCTGGATTGCATCCTTCCATGTGAAATCTTTTGATGATGTCTGCTGCATACTTTTGCTGACAGACAAAAATGCCTTTGGTTGATTGATCAACCTCAATTCCTAAAAAATATTTCATTATGCCAAGATCTGTCATCTCAAACTCAGATTGCATGGCATGTTTAAAATCTGTTAACTCGAGATTTCCAGTATAGATAATGTCATCAACATATAAACATACAATCAAAATTTTATCATGATGATCTGTTTTGGTGTAAAGAATTGGCTCATTTTGGCTTCTGCTGAAACCACTTTTGATCAGATAAGTGTCAACTTTGTTGTACCAAGCTCTTGGAGATTGTTTTAAGCCATACAAGGCTTTCTTCAACCGATATACTTTGGCTGGGTGCTCTTGGACTTCAAATCCACGTGGCTGATCAACATAAACTTCTTCTTCTAAGAAACCATTCAGGAATGTTGACTTGACATCCATTTGGTATACTTGCCATTTGTGTTGTGTTGCTATGGCCAATAGAGTCCTTACAATGTCTAATATTGCTACTGGAGCAAAAGTTTCACCATAATCAGTACCTAGTTATTGTGAGAATCCTTTGGCAACAAGTCTTACCTTGTGTTTTTCAATCTGCCCTTTTTCATTGAGTTTAGTCTTGTAAACCCACTTGACACCAATATTTTCCTTGTGTCTTGGTGGCAAATCAACAAGATTCCATGTCTTGTTCTTATCAATGGAGTCAATTTCTTGGTTCATGGCTTGAACCTAATGTGGCTCCTTAGTTGCTTCCTTAAAGGATGTAGGTTGACATAACATTAAAGAAAAAAGGTTGTGTTGTTCAAAGTCATCCAACTGCTGATGGATTTCTCTCAAACTTCGAGTTCTCTGATTCTGTGGTTCAGAGAATGATTCTCTGCTGGAAGTTGAGTTATCCTGAGAGTTTTCAGGTTGTCTTTGTACCTGCAATCTGGGAAGAATATTTTGAGGTACTTGCTGTTCTAAATTTTCTGTGTTTTCAGAACTCGGTAGCAATGGATTTTGACTGTCCATTTCTTGATTTTCTGAATCATTCCAGAATTGATTTTCCAGAAATTTTTCATCTCTGCTGAGAATTAATTTCTTTGAGATTGGATTATAAAGCCTGTAAGCTTTAGATGTTTCACTATATCCAGTGAAAATACATTTCTCACTTCTGTCATCAAGTTTCTTCCTTAATTCAGAAGGTATGTGAGTGTATGCTATGCATCCAAATGTCCTTAGATGCGCTACATTGAGCTTTGTCCCACTCCATGCTTCTTGGGGGACTTTCATCTTGAGACTTGTGGTTGGTGATCTATTCAAGAGATAAATTGAGCATGCTACTGCTTCAGCCCAAAAAGTATTTGATAAACTTTTATCTTTAAGAAGTGTTCTTTCCATATTCATTATTGTCTGATTTTTTCTTTCAGCCACTCCATTCTGTTGTGGAGTATACCTGGTTGTTGTTTGCATGACAATGCCTTGTGATTTGCAGAAATTTGCAAATTTTTTGGAGTTGTATTCTCCTCCTCCATCTGATCTGAGTGTTTTGATGTATTTGGCACTCTGTTTTTCAACTTTTGCCTTGAATTCTTTGAATTTTGCAAAAGTTTCAGACTTGTGTCTGAGAAAATAGATCCATATTTTTCTACTGAAATCATCAATAAACGTTAGAAAGTAAAATCTACCACCTATTGACTCTGTTTGCATTGGTCCACATAGGTCAGTGTGAACAAGTTCGAGATGTTGTTTGGCTTGATTGGAAGACTGTGGAAAACTAGTTCTCTTATGTTTTCCAAGTATGCAAGACTCACATGGGGGAATTTGCTCTTTAAAGATAGGAAGACCTTTGACCATGGAGTTCTTCTCAAGAAGACTTAGACTCTGGAATGGTAGATGTCCAAATCTTGTATGCCAAACCATAGTTTCATTCAGGGTAGATGCACTCTGTGCATATGGTTGACTCAGATTTGTAGTTCTGAGGGTAAGGGGAAACATCCTATTTGGAGTCATATGGATTTCAGAAATCAATTTTCTGTTGGGGTATTTGTCATATATTTTGCAAGATGCTTCCTCAAAAAGTACCTTATAGCCATGTTCAATGAGTTGTCCTACACTTAGCAAATTATGTTTCAGATCTGGTACATGATATACATTGTTTATGTCTTTCTTTACATTCTGTTTAGTAAGAATAGGAACAGTTCATTTTCCTTGAACCTTGACTAAATAATCATTTCCTAGTGTAGTATCAGATGAGATTGAGGAATCAATATATGAAAGTAATTCTTTGTTACCTGTCATGTGATTTCTGCATCCACTGTCCAGCAACCAGAGATCTTTAGGTTGTTGTTTAGTCTTGTGGCATGAGAGAAACATACCTCTTGAGTTTTCTCCCGTGTGATTTGACACATGTACTCTGTCTGAGAGTTGATCTGCTTGCTTCTTCTTTCATTTAGATTCATAGTGCCCATACTTTTTGCAGTAATAGCATTGTATGCTTGATTTCTCATTTGATCTTCTCCCTCTGCCTCTTTGAGGCTGGAAATTCTGATGTTGATTTTGTTGCTGATTTCTTTGACCTTGGAAATTTTGATTTCGATATTGTTGTATGTTACCTCCATTAGAATGAGAGTTATTTAGATTGCTCCCTCTTCCTTGGTAACCTCTGCTTCTTCCTCTGCCTCTCCCTTTGCTAAAGGAGAATTGAGTTTTGAAGGCATTGGAGATTGACTCATCTGTGAGATGCACTCTGGTCTCATGTGTCACCAGAGAACCAATTAATTCTTCTGTTGAAAATCTTGACAGATCCTTGGATTCAAGGATGGCTGTTACAACCATTTCAAATTTCTTGGCTAAACTTCTAAGAATTTTCTCAACAATGCGTTGATCAGTGACGTCTTCGCTAGTCAACCTGATCTAGTTCACGATTCTCATTACTCTGGTCATGAACTGATCCACATTTTCAGACTCTGTCATCCTTAGAGTCTCAAATTGCGTCCTCAAGGTCTACAGTTTAACTATTTTGACCTTGTCATTTCCTTGATAGGAAAATTTAATAATGTCCCAGGGCTATTTTGAAGTACCAGTGCTTGTGATTTTTGAGAAAATCGAATCATCCACAGAATTCTGAATCCATAATTTCGCTTTATTTTCTCTTTTTCTTTGAGTTGCCTGAGCAATTCGCTGTGGATTTGTCATGGTAGCAAGGGCTACTGGATCTGGTTCCACATATCTAAGATCCATTAGTTCCCAGCACTCTTGTGCTTGCAAGAACGATCTCATTCGAAGAGACCAGAACTCATAGTTCTTTCCAAGTAGAATCGGACCCTTAGTTGGTCCTAAAGAGCTAGACGATGCCATATTGTTGTTTTAAAAAAAATTGTAGTGAAAATAGAGGGAAATTTCGTGTTTACCTCCGATCGCCAAAATGTCATTTTGTCGATGGGCGAAGGGAGCTTAGTGGGCTTGAATTGGCCCTTAGTCTCCTTGCAATGTGACCACGAGCCTTACTTTTAAAGCGCTATAGGATTTTCCCATTTCTTTATCTTTAAAATCGTCGAATTGCGAAAAATTGCCTTTGGACAAATTAACGGTCCAGATCGTGCTGTGATTTGATGGTCATGATCTTATTAGAATATCATGAATCGGGACTTCGTGAACCCTGATTTCGAGCTCTTTTGTCTCCGCGATTCCCCGATCTCTGATGTGGCGATGGCGTATTCCTTTCGGGACTTTCCCGATTCCTTTGATCTCTGCCATGCATCCCAGCAAATGGACGGTCGTGATCTCTCTTTGCGATTTTGCGATTGGATATGACTCGGACGTCTTGTCTCCAAGATCCGTGAAACGCCGAACGCCGATGCGTCGAGTGATTGTCGGGATTTCGAACTTCGCGGTTCCGAAGTGCTCGAGATCCTTGTCCTCAGGATTCACGATTTGTCCAATCCCGATCTGCTGATGGCTCTTTCCTTTTCAGGACTTTTCCCAAGTCCTTGGATTTACTCCACGCGTCCCTTCAAGATGGACGGTCCTCGTTGTTTTGTGATTTTGTGACTTGCGACTCCAAGTTTCTCTGACGACTTGGAACCCCGGTTGTCGAAATGCCGATGGTTTCCTTGATGTTCGACGTGTCCAACCAAATGGATGGTTGTGATCTTATCACTATTTCACGTATCGCGATTTTTCGAGTTATGAAGTCTTGTTGCGACGGTCTTTCAAAACCGCGAACTCCGATATGCCGATTTGATGGCACTTGGATCTGTTGCCACCTGTCCTCTGAGATGGACGACTGAGATCTTATCGCGATATCGTGAATTGCGATTTCGCGAATTTCACTGTGGAGTGTCTTTTGTCAACGAGACCTCCGATATCCCGAACTCCAAAATGCTGATGGAGTGATGGCTTGGATCTGCTGCCACCTATCCTCTGAGATGGACGACTCATAGGTCCTCTCGGGATTTCGCGATATCGCGTATCATAGTTTTTGGAGAGCAGTCTCCTTTGCTCATCCAACTCCCGATTCTCTATTTTGCGATGGGAGAAGATCGATGGCTCACGATCTTTCACGATCCAATCGTCCAGAATGACTCGTGATTTCACGATTCGCGAATTCTCACGGCAGACTTCTGACCTTTACACCTGTGAGTTAGCGAAACGCTGAGATCTCGCCACGTGTTTCTTGATGAATGGTCCAGATGATGTCGTGACTTCACAAGTCAAAAATTTCTCCTGTGCGCTCTAGAGGACTAAACCTCATGCACTTTCTCGTTGATCTAACGGCTGTTGGTCCCCTGTGCAAGATCTGATGGCTAAAATTCTTTCACCTTTTCTACGCTCTCCTCGTCCCTTCTGAACTGGTTTCCCTCTTTGGATCCATTCGCAGGATGAATCTTACAGCTTCAATGGTGGTTCTTTGCACCTGAGATGCATTCTTTACTCCTGTGGAAGAAAGATTCGTGAATCTTTCAAAGATTTGAAATAATTCCACAAGTTCTTCGTTCTCTGCTACAATCTTTGACAGATTTGAGCGATTTCCATAAATCTTTAAATGATTCTTCCTTTTGCAGGAATCTTTAACGAATTTGAATGAATTCTTTGAATTCTTCAAGATTTCCCGCCTCCTGCAGCTCTTCTTCATAAATCTTTGATGATTCTTGAAAATTACAAGAATCTTTAAAGTTTCTACTTCTCAGTCTCTGCTTCCTTCTCGTATTTCTGCTCCTTGAAACTTTTTTTGGTAGTACGCTCTGCAACCTCGCGTGAGCTTCTTACAGTGAACTTTAGACAGTACTACAGACAACTCTCCAAGCCTTGTGAAAAGTCTGTGTCGCATGCTCTGAAGATCTATGTAAGCTCTGCGCTGTGAGGATCGTGTTTCTCTCCGGACTGTGTGAAGAGGCTTACTGCTAAAGCTCTGATACCATGATAAATTGTGAAGGAAGAAATGTAGAGAGAAAGATAGAACAGAGAACAATATATTCAAATGTATGAAGAAGAGTACAAAAATGAAGTTCTGAAGAAGTTCTGAGAAGATACAATGTAAGGGGAAATAATTGAACTAAATAGGCTCAAGAAAGACAAAAATAGAAAGTACATCTGTCCAGTATAGCTGGCAGTGTACAGTCAAACTGTTGAGGTTACAATATGTTTAATACTTCTTATATAGTAAAATCTTAGGAACGATCATATTTTGATATTAATTTTTTAATGTTTATGCTTCTGCGTAACAAGAAAGGTATAAATGCAACAACAATGTGACAAAAGGAACTTCTATTGCTTGATTAGAAGTAGAAGGATTATTGGCCAGCTCCGCAGATATGTAAGGCACGTTTGTTAGACAACCCTATTGTAATAGGTTTCATGAGTCAACTCATCTCAATATGGAGGTGATTTGTAAATTTTATAGGATATTTTAATAGTAAGCTCACCAAAATAAATTTAAACTTAAATCAATTATAAGGAAATGCTAGTAAGTTCACCCAAAAAAATTTGAACTTAAAACAGTTATAATGAAATGCATTGTCTGATTATATTTTTAATACTTTCAGAAATAAAAACACATGTTATATTATATAAGAAAACAAATTTTTGATGAATTATTAATAGTTAATTTAATCATTTTTATTGTTGGAGAAAAATAATTGAAATGGAAATGAGAAAGAATTCTATTACTATTGATATTGTAGGATATCCAATGCTCAATTTGATTTCTTTGTCCAAGTTCACTTTTCTCCTCTTTACAACATACTTTAATGATCTTAAATCTTCAATTTGACTTCCTTGTCCAAGTCCAACTCTCTCTTCCTTACAACACATTTTAGTCTTCTCCTTTTAAAGAAGGACTAACAAAACAAACTACACAACTACTTGGAGTGACAATAGAATCTAATAATGGAAATAAGATCTAGCTCCATATTAGTTGGAAAGAATCTCAACTAAATAGAATTGCATAGTTTCCTATTAGTTGGAAACAACCCAACTAAATATGAATACACTCCATAACCAAAATATTGATATAAATGGGTTTACACTCTCAAATCGAATTAGTTGGTATATAATCCCAACCAATATTATTTCCTATCCTACCATTCTTAATAGGAAAATAATTTCAACTAATATAATGTTTATTTATTATTTCCTATCCTACCATTCTTAATTGGAAAATAATTTCAACTAATATATTTATTATTTCTTTTAAATTAGTTTGCATGATACCCACAATTTGAATGATAATGGCCATATAATTTCATACTTAGCACAAACAAAACACCGATATGCTATTTATAGAAATTGTGAATAACTATGTGAAATTTGATTTTTTTTAACACTTTATCAAAAAAAATTAATTAGATCATATATATCGATCTCTTCTAGAGAGGCGTATAACTTATTTAAAAGATGGTTAAGATGATAAAATGTTATAGAATAAATAAAAAATGTATGTATTGGAATCTACAAGTTCGACTCTATCTGTGTTTTTAGTTTCATCGACATCAGGTTTGTGTCTCCATATCACTCACACTCTCACTCTCTCCCACTCTCGCTACTCCTATATAAATCTCTCCATCTCTCTCCCAATATTATCCCCCTCTATGCCTAAGAACCTCTTGAGCGCTCAACACACCCAAAAAAGATTTTATGAAACTTTTTTCTCTTTTGGGTACCACTTGTTTTCCTTTGTTCTCTTTCTGAATTGAGCCTGTTGTGTAGGAATCACTAAGTTCATTTCCATGTCTCATCATCGATCATTCTGGATTTATTTGGACCTGCCAAAGTGAAACCTTTGTATTTAAAAAAGAATTTGGAATTTTAACTAAGAATTCGCAACTAAAATTGTAACCCACGGCCTTATCTTCGGCATCGAAAAAATCCGAGCAGTAAAATGGCTACATAGTGACAATAATATATGATCCTCGATGTATCATAGACATTGGGAAAAGATGAAGGAGGATTGCACTGGTTTTTCGTGAAGAAGATTCAAGAAATGGTCGATATCCCATCGGTGTCAACGAAATATAAGAGGGATAAACATTGACATGGGCCATGACGAACCTCTGATAACCGATTGTTGATGCATTTGTTCGAGTCGGTGAAATATAAAATATTTAAATCATTTAAAATTTTTGCATTGACACATTGTCGATCACTGGTCACCCATTCATTTTTCGGCATCGACAAGTTTCGAGGGGTGTAATCCGGGAAAACTTGTTTAAACATATCATCGCTCGTCATTCCTTGATACTTTTTCGGCATCAACAGTGTACGACATGTTTGTTAAAACAGTTATCTAACGAAAATCCTTGATTCTGAAAAAAACTCTTAAACGAAGAAGCCATTTTCAAACACCAGGTGTCTTTTCCACGTGGGCATTTTGTATGGCCTAGATTCTTCCCAATTCACCTTAGGTTTCCCCATGTCCTAGTCACACTTCCAGGTCAGCATTTCCACATCATTGTTGTATGGAAATATGGATCGGCATTGAATTTTTTTCCAAGAGATATCAACGAACATTATCTAAAGAAAAGCATTGACTCTGGATCCACCCATTTAAATTAAGGAAATGATGGGATGTTTTAAGAACACAATAAGATCATATTTTGAAATTTAATAGACCAATTAATATTTCTCTGCAAATACGTTGCTACCCTGTGTGTCGATTGAATAATAGGAATTTTAAATCGTCGATGAACCACATTATATCTCGTGCCTGTGCCACCAACCTACGACTGCATTTAATCACGATCATAGTACGAATCGTGGGACGGATTTTGTAGAACCACACTTACACCCCGAATTAAAGAAGTGATGCGACAAGGTAACTATTCTCTACGTTTAAATAACTAAGGCAGTGTCGAACCTGAACATTCTGCACACAATTTTCTCATTTCGAGAGCAGTTGAACAATCGAAATGAGCATCTCAAAAGCTGCACTTGATTCTTAGAACTTCAAAACAAAGTTTAGCTAGTGCAAAGAAGAGGTATGTGTTAATTTTATCATTTTGGTGGTCGCGTTTTATTTATGCATCAGTATTCGCTTTGCAACACGATGTCTAACTCTGCTCTCTTTGCAGAAAACTGCTTCCAAGGAAGCCAACGACCACATGCTCACCAAGGGCACAAAAATTGAAGGAGGCAGAGGTCAGTGAAGGATCTTCTCTCAACGCTGCGAGGTAGTTTTAATTTTCTATGAGAGTGGAATCGATCATCAAAACGTCAACTAAGAACAAACTTGCGATGACAAACTGATTTATATGGACAAATCTGCCTCATATAAATGTATGCCTCACAAATTGACGATGACAAATTGCTTTATATGGATAGATCTGCCTGATATAAATCTATGCCTCACAAAGTGACGATGGATAGGCTAACGAGTTTCCTTATGAATAGATAGAGATCTTCTTATATAGTAAAGGCATAGGAAAGATCATATTTTGATATTCATTTCCTAATGTTCATGCTTCTGTGTATCAAGAAAGGTATAACTGCAGCGACAATGTGACAGAAGGAACTTCTATTGCTTGATTTTGAGTAGAAGGATTATTGACCAGCTCAGCAGATAGTAGAATGTAAGAAAAATTTGTTAGACAAACCTATTGTAACAGGTTTCATGAGTCAACTCATCTCAATATGGAGGTGATTTGTAATTTTTCTAGGATATTTTAATAGTAAGCTCACCAAAATAAATTTAAACTTCAATCAATTATAAGGAAATGCTAGTAATTTCACCAAAATAAAGTTGAAATTAATACAATTATAATGAAATTCATTGTTTGATTATATTTTTAATACTTTTATAAATAAAAACACATACTATATTATACAAGAAAACTAGTTTTTAATGAATAACTAATAGTTAATTTAATCATCATCCCCGAGGTGTAGGACAATCAGTGACAGAGTGTGTTGTTAAGCCACTCCGTGTTGAAAAGTCATCGGTTCGAAACCTGCGGGGACAAAAAATCCAACCATGATAAGGGTTGGTGTGGCTCAGGCCGGGTGCGATCCCCGGGTGATTTTTACGGCTTAGATGCCCCAGTTGTGGTTTCTCAAGCCAAAGGTTAATCCCGATGTCAAGAAGGTCTGGACCAATTAACAAATAAAAAAAAATAGTTAATTTAATCATGTCATTTTTATTGTTGGAGAAAAATAATTGAAATGGAAATGAGAAAGAATTCTTTTACTATTGATATTGTAGGATATCCAATACTCAATTTGATTTCCTTGTCCAAGTTGAATTTTCTCCTCCATACAACACACTTTAATGATCTACAATCTTCAATTTGATTTCCTTGTCCAAGTCCAACTCTCTCCTCCTTACAACAGATTTTAGTCTTCTCCTTTTAAATATGGGCTAATAAAACAAAGTACACAACTACCTGGAGTGAAAAGAGGATCTAAAAATGGAAATAATATCTAGCTCCATATTAGTTGGAAAGAATCTCAACTAAATAGAATTATATCACTAAAATAAGGAAAGAAAATAGAGCTAGCTTCATATTAGTTGGAAAGAACCCAACTAAATATGAGTACACTCCATAACCAAAATATTGATCTAAATGGGTTTACACTCTCAAAACAAATTAGTT
>JASDQU010103391.1:382987-411940 GCA_032191745.1 Picea mariana | reverse complement strand
GCAAAATAAATCTGAACTTAAAACAATTATAGTGAAATGCAATGTTTGATTATATTTTTAATACTTTCTAGAAATAAAAACACATATTATATTATACAAGAAAACTAGTTTTTAATGAATTACTAATAGTTAATTTAATCATCATTTTTATTGTTGGAGAAAAATAATTGAAATGAAAATGAGAAATAATTCTTTTACTATTGATATTGTAGGATATCCAATACTCAATTTGATTTCCTTGCCCGAGTTGAATTTTCTCCTAGTTACAACATACTTTAATGATCTCCAATCTTCAATTTGATTTCCTTGTCCAAGTCCAACTCTCTCCTCCTTACAACACATTTTAGTCTTCTCCTTTTAAAGAAGTACTAATAAAACAAACTACACAACTACCTCAAGTGAAAAGAGGATCTCATAATGGAAATAAGATCTAGCTCCATATTAGTTGGAAATAATCTCAACTAAATAGAATTACATGACTAAAATAAGGAAAGAAAATAGAGCTAGTTTCATATTAGTTGGAAACAACCCAACTAAATATGAGTACACTCCATAACCAAAATATTGATCTAAATTGGTTTACACTCTCAAATCAAATTAGTTGGTATATAATCCCAACAAATATTATTTCACATCCTACCATTCTTAATTGGAAAACAATTTAAACTAATATAATTGTTATTTATTATTTCCTATCCTACCATTCTTAATTGGAAAATAATTTCAACTAATATAATTATTATTTATTTTAATTTATTTACATGATACCCACAAGTTGAATGATAATGGACATATAATTTCATATGTAGCACAAACAAAACACTCGTATGTTATTTATAGAAATTGTGAACACATATGTGAAATTTGATTTTTTTTAACACCAGTATGTTATTTTTCAAGCAAAATTGAAGGCATATGTCTCCATTGGTGTTTATTTATAAAAAAAGTGAATAACTATGTGAAATTTGATTTTTTCTAACACTGGTATGTTCTTTTTCAAGCAAAATATAAGGTCTATGTAATGTACCTCAAAAACTGTGACAAAAAAAAATAAAAATTGTTTGTACAATTATCCTTGCATAGTTTCGAGATTCAAGAAATTAAGTCTTCGGTTATAAAGCTTGAGTCTGAAAGTTTGTTACAGACCTTACTGTCATTGATTGTCTTTACTATGAAACTTAAAACTTCCTACTCGATGATACAATTAGTGTATACTCCTCCCTTCAATGTTATTTAAAGTCTTGTAAAAATTACCAATATTTTCTTATTTGATGATGTCTATAATACCAACATAGGTTTAACTATACGAGCGACTTGTAAATAGGTCTGTTACTTCCATAACTCCAATCAGGGAAATATTCTCCAATCAACACACAACAGCTCCCGAAATCGCGAAAAGTGACCAACATGTCGTGATTTCGCGAGTACAACAACCAACATCAACGCACAACAATTCCCAAAATCATGAAAAGTGACCAGCATGTCGGGATTTCGGAGTTCGGCATTTCATGAGTACAACAACCAACATCAATGCACAACAATTCCTGAAATGTCTAAAAGTGGCCAGCATTCGGGATTTCGGAGTTTGGAAATTCGCAAATACAACAACTAATATCAACATATACAAACCTTTGAAATGCATAACAAAGGGAAGGTTGGACTATCACTTCGGGGTTTTGAGGTTTGGAACTTTGTGAGTTCAAGTGTCCCAAACTTCAACATATACAAACAACTGAAACGCAAAAAGGAAAAGTGGGGCCCGCATTTTGGGGTTTCGGGGTTCAGGACTTCGTGAGCTCAAGTACCCAAACAAAAGCATATGAAAAATTTCGAAATGCGAAAAAGAAAGGTGAGACCTACATTTCAAGGTTTCGGGGTTTCAGACTTCATGAGTTCCTGTGCCCAAACATCATCATTACACAACTTCCAAAATGAGAAAAGGAAAGGTGAGGCCCGCATTTCGGGGTTTCAGGGTTTGGGACTTCGTGAGTTCCAGTGCCCAAACATCAACATAAACAAAATTCTGAAATACAAAAAACACATGCCCATCTCTTCGGGATTTCGGGATTCGAAATCCCGTGACTTAAAAAACCAAAACATCAAACACAAGCAATTTCCGAAATTACGAAAAGGAACGTGGACTAACATTTCAGGATTTTGGGATTCGGGGTTTTGGGGTTGCAAATGCCAGTCAACCACACACAACAACTTCCAAATTCTGAAAGGTGAAAGGATGTGAGACCAACACTTTGGGATTTCTGGATTCGGGGTTTCGGGTTTTCAAAAACCAAACAACAATACACAACAACTCCCAAATTCTGAAAAGTGAAAGGATGTGGGACCAACACTTCAGGATTTCGGGATTCGAGGTTTCAGGGTTTCAAAAGTCAACATCCAACATACAACAAATTTTGAATTGCGAAAAAGATAGGAAGGTGGGACCTACACTTCGAGATTTCGGGGTTTGGAAAAGCAAGGGAACATTCACATAAGTTTAACCCACAAGTCCTGAATGTCGAAATTCACATTATTTTCATAGCTCTAAGATTTTTGCCTTGTAATGGTATTCTTACTTTCATTCTATGAAAAAAGTAGGGGTAGAAGGATTCTATATCCATTTACCTGACAAAATTCCGAAAATCTAAACTTATGAGTTTATACACGCAAAAGGGCACAAAGGATAAAATTTTCTGGATAAGGTAAATTATATAATATTCACTTAGAGCCTCTTTTAATCAATGCACTAAATGTCAAGAGTACTAGATCTATGCATCTATGTAAATACATGATTAAGAATATCATTCCATCAGAGATTGGTCATTATAAATGATGTTCTGAGGGATCTCAGTTTGGTTTCCTGGGGATTTATCTACAGAGAGGATCTGCCTCATTAACGTTAATCTCCTCCTTTCCTTACTCACTTATAGAAATATAAGTACAAATTTCCTTCACATATATTCACCACAAAAAACAAAATGGAAAATGTTACAGTTCCGATTTAATCAATACAATCCATCAGAAAAATCATTCAAACAGAGAATGGACATCATTCCAGTTCGGATTTAATATGACATCGAAGTAAAAACATAGCCATTCATAATAGAGAGGGGTAGATCAACATATCTGAATCCAATCCGTAGGAAGACAAAGGGAACATCCACATTCCTCCCAACCATAGAATACGGAAGCCAAAGTCACTTGCCCGATTCACCCCCTAGCCTGACCATGAGTCCATGAGGGCGAACTTGGAAACTCCTCCTCAGCGGTGTCCTTCAATTCCAATAGTTATCATCGTGCCTCACACTTACTTAAGAGTGCTCATAACAACAAGTTGATTTTGTTTCAGCAAGCTCCTCTTGCCTCACACTCAATCCGCAGTGTTCATAACAGCAAGAGAGCTCAGAAATCCTTTCGCAACATACTTTGCAGCGTCCTGCCTCCTCGCATATGCTATTTATTCATTTTCTTTCCCAGGTATTTTCCCTCCTTTGGGTATTTTCACATATTTCTTAATTCCTGATTTTCAGGGGCTACCAGTGGCTAAATCTCTGATTTTCCACTTGTAATCATCAGCCCAGAGGCAGTTCCAACTTGTTCCCCACTCGTGGAGTCATGGTCAGCTGATTTTTAACATGGTTGTTCCATTTGTCCTCCTGCAGTTAATATAAATATTTTGTTGTGATACAAGTGTCATAGTCAAATAGTTAGTTTAGTCCAAACAGATCTCTTCCCAACAGTCAAAATAACTAAATACAATTATTAAATTCAAAATTCAGAATTTTCATAAATGGCAAAAATTTTCCAGATTTGAATTTGCCAAAAACGGAAATAAATTTCCAGCAGAAAAAAAATAAAAATATTTATTTGGTGGGATGTCACATCCCTTCCCCCTTTAGTAAAACACTTTCCTCAGTGTTCGTTCCTTTCCTGGAACATGATTGGATGCGATTTCCGCAAATCTCCCTTCAATTCCCAGGTGGCCTCCTCAGGACTAAAGTACTTCCATTGCACGTTTACCTGAGCGACAACTTAGTTCCGAAGTGTTATTTCTCTCTGGTCCAGAATGCATAGGGGTTCCACCTAGAACTCGCCCTCGGGTTCCATGTGCACCAAGTTCCAATCAATTGTATGAGTAGGGTCATGAATATACTTTTTCAACAAAGAAACATGAAATACATTATGAATTCTTAGATTAGCTGGAAGTGCAAGCTGATATGCTACGGGTCCAATTCGAGCTAGTATCTCAAAGGGCCCACAAAAACTGGGTGCTATCTTGGCACAGTTACCCAACTTCAATGATCTTTTTCAGGATTTGACCTTCAAACAAACATGGTCTCCCACTTGAAATTCCAAGTGTCTTCTTTTCTGATCCGCATAACTCTTATGTCTGTCCTGTGCTTCTTTCAATTTTTGTTCTACTTTCTTTACCATGTTCTCCATTTATTGGAGCATCTCTGGTTCAACCATGAGTCTGTCAGCCAATTTATCCCAGCTAATTGGAATTGTACACTTTTTTCCATACAGTATTTCGAAAGGGCTCAATTTAGCCGAAGTTTGGTGCCCATTGTTATATGCAAATTCTACCAAGTGTAGGTAGTCTTCCCACTTGTTTGGGTTTGTTCTTACATACATGCAGAGCATATCCTCTATGATTTGATTTGTCCTTTCAGTGTGTCCATCCGTTAGTGGATGATAACGCGTAGTGAAATTCAACTTAGTATTTAGCCCTGCAAACAATTCCTTCCAAAAAGCGGATGTGAATTTTACGTCTCTATCTGAAATCACCATTTTAGGAATACCATGTAGTCTAAAAATTTCTTTCATGAATATTTCAGCAATGTTAATAGCTTTAAAAGTAGACTTTACAGGAATAAAGTGTGCAGACTTACTGATTTTATCGATTACAACCATGATTGAATCATTTTGTTTCTGAGTTTTAGTCAAACCTGTTGTAAAGTCCAGCGATATGGTCTCCCATTTCCATTCTGGTACTAGTAATGGTTGTAATAAGTCGGCTGGATGCTAGTGTTTGGCCTTAACCTACTGACAATCTTGGCACCTAGCCAAGTACTATGCTTCTTCGCCCTTCATATTAGGCCATTAAAATAGCTTTCTAAGTGTTGTTATTGTTTTCTGGTAACCTGGATGGCCAGAGTATGGTTTCTTATGCACTTTGTCTAAAATACTTAATTTTAGCTCTACTGAATCTGGTATGTCAAGTCTGTTTTTAAATCTTAATAGTCCCTTCTTGTCGATACTTATATTTGGTTTATCTGAGTTTGCGATACTATTTTGAAATTCTTCCATTATCTTAGTGTAATTTCCATCGTTGATACCTGTCGTCCTTATTCTTTGTTCCTGATCACTTTCTGCCCTGCTGATGTTTATCTCAAATAACCCATGGATTATGTGCCTTAAAGAATCTGCTACTTTATTTTCCTTACCCTTGATATGTCTGACCTCGAAGTCAAATTCGCTCAGGAAGGCTAGCCACCTTGCTTGTCTTGCATTAAGGTCTGGCTGGTTAAACATATATTTCACCCCTCTATTATCCGTCAATAGTAAGAATTTTCTTCCCATTATATAGTGTTGCCACATTTTTAAGGCATGCGTTACTATTGCCAATTCTAAGTCATGAGTGACATAATTTCACTCGTGTTCCTTTAATTTTCAGGAATCATAACAAATAACGTGCCCTTCCTGAGTTAGAACACCACCTAGTCCCTCTTTACTTTCATCAACACATACTGTGAAGTCTTTATCTGGGTCTACTACCTTCAAGATATAAGCCGATGTCAATAATTCTTTTAGCTTGTTAAAAATGTCTTGACACTTTTGCGACCAGTTAAACTTCGTCCCTTTCTTTTGTAGTGACATGATAGGGTAGGCTATCTTGGAGAACCCTTCTATAAATTTGCGATAATATCCGGTGATTCCCATGAATGACTGGATATCTACCACATCCTTAGGCACTGGCCATTCCATAATGGATTTTATCTTTTCTGGGTCTACGACAATACCTTCCGAGGAAATGACATGTCCTAAATATTGGATTTCTTTTTGATAAAAATCACATTTGTTGAATTTTGCATATAGTTTATGTTTCCTTAGTGTTTGCAGAACTATTCGTAAGCGTTCATCATGTTCCTCCTCCGTTTTAGAATAGACTAGAATATCGTCAATAAATACTACTACAAACTTGTTTAAGTAATGGCTGAAAATGTTGTTCATCAAGCAGATCAACGTGGTTGGTGCATTAGTGAGTCCTAAAGGTATGACTACAAACTCATAGTGTTTGTATCTTGTTCGAAAAGCTATTTTGTTTTTGTCCTGGTCCTTTATCCTAAATTAATGATAACCGGATCGTAAATCCAATTTTGAGAAGATCTTGGCCCCCCCAACTTGATCGAACATATCATTTATCCTAGATAAGGGGTATTTGTTCTTAATGGTTACCTTGCTCAGTTGTCTATAATCGATACATAGTCTTAGAGTACCATCTTTATTTTTCACAAAGAGGACTGGTGCTCCCCATGGAGAGACACTTGGTTTGATATACTCTTTATCCAAAAATTCCTGTAATCGTATTTTTAATTCTGTCAATTCTGGTAGACTCATTCGGTAGGGTGATTTTGAGATAGGGGCTGATCCAGGTAGTAAGTCTATGAAGAAATCTATTTCTCTCCTAGGAGGCAATTCTGGTATCTCATCAACAAACATGTCTCTGAATTCACGTAGGACAGCAAAGTCTTCTAACTTGGTCTTATCTTCTTTTTCTAATAGATTCGTTACATGGATGGCATAAACTTGACATCCATTCTTAATACATTTCTTGAATTGCATTGCTAAAACTTGTCTGATTGACACAGGTTTTGGTATGCCTTGGGATGTTCTAACAGTGCCAAAATTATCTTTATAGCTAAATATATTTATATAACAATCTAGTATTGCTTTGTGTTGTTCCAACCATTCCATCCCAATAATCATATCATAAGACCCTAGTGGTAGGATGTTCAGATTGGTCCTTATCTTTTGACCATCTAAGATGAACTCAAGATCAAAAATAAAGTTGACTACTTTTCTTTTAGTACCTATTGCTAGTTGTAGAAGCCAAGATTTTGCATGCTTTTGTTTCTTAAGTTTATTCAACTCTACTAGATTGGGAGTAATATAACTTAACGTAGCTCCAGGGTCAATTAAAATAGAAATTTGAGTGTCATGGATTTTACCTTCGATCTCTACCACCGAAGACTGGTGGTCATCTTGTCGACCATCTAGTTTATCCGATGCAAACTTCTGCCCATGTCTCCCACTGTCGAGACTTATTGTAAATTGTGAACAATAGTTTTGTTTGTTGTAATTAAACATGGACAGTTCCTCCACAGATGAGGCTCGCCACACTCCCAACACTTTAATGGCTCACGGGAGTTGTCCCCAAACTTCTTCGTTCCCAGGTTTACCGTTACGTTGCGTATTCGGATGATTGGAGTGAAAATCCTTCCTTGGGAAACTTTTTTCTACATTCCGATAAGGAGCTGGATGGTATCCCTTCTTCCGCTTGTTTATTCCATCTTGCTTCTTATCCTTCCAGGTCTTGGGAAACTCTACCCACTATTTATACTGGTCATAGAACATTCGTTCTTTCCTGAATGCCTCACTCAAGGATTTGGGGTTGTCAAACTCAATTATATCTCTGTAGGGCTATGGTAAACAACTTAAGAATCGCTAGATTTTTACCTTATCCTCCCGAATGTATGGTACGAACCTTAGTAGTTCCATAAATTTATTTATAAGGTTCTCCATTGTCATTTTTCCGAGTCGTAACTCATAGAATTCTTTTGTCTCCCTTTCATAATAGCTTTCAGAAAGGTATTGTTTCTTAAAATACTTCTTAAAGATGGACCATTGCAACTATTTCTCCTTTAGGCCCTTGGCCAATTTCAAGTCATGCCACCAAATGTTGGCCTTTCCCTTTAGATTGTAGATGGCCATTCTTACCTTCATGCTGCTAGAATAGTTGTAGATTTGGAAGTATTTTTTGATGTCCAACAACCATGCCTCGGCTTCTTCTCCTGTCCTAGATTCTCCATCAAAAGTAGCTGGTTTAATCTTTTTAAATTCTCCTTCAAGGTGGTCTGTTTGTTTTCTTTTTCTACCTGGTATGGTTTTGTCTTCAGCTGAAGGTGTCCCTTCAGACAAACTGTCTCCTTTTTCTATTTTCGCACTAGAATTATTGGAGGCCCTTTTGCTGACCTCTTCCTCCTAGTTATCATCCTTTGGACTTTTCTTGGTTACTATACTATGCAACAGGACTTCATTTATATCTTGTTGTTCCTACTGTGCCTTCTTCAATTTTTCATTATCGGCCTTGAAAACCTATAGTTAAACAATAAGGTTCCTCATTTTTTCCAACACCTCCGTGGGTGAACTTCCATCACAGTTCTGTATTGGATCTCTAGGAGGTCCTTGTTGCGGATTCTCTTTCACCCTGATTTCTGCACCTTCTTGAGCTGCCATTATTCAACACAAAATAGAAAAGCTTCCTGTCTGTAATCCACAAGATTTATTAGTTTTTTTTATAAATCAGAGTATATACTAAGCAATTAATGTGGCCCTATTCAGGCCTGGTGTTGTAACTTTTTCTCTGATACCATATGTAATGTAGCTCAAAACTGTCACAAAAAAAAAAAAAAATGTTTGTACAATTATCCTTGCGTAGTTTCCAGATTCAAGCAATTAAGTCTTCTATTATAAAGCTTGAGTCTGAAAGTTTGTTAGAGACCTTACTGTCCTTGTTTGTCTTTACTATGCAACTTAAAACTTCCTACTCATTGATACAATGAGTGTATACCCCTCCCTTCAATGTTATTTAAAGTCTTGTAAAAATTACAAATATTTTCTTATTTTACGATGTCTATAACACCAGCATAGGTTTAACTATACGAGCGACTTGTAAACAGATCTATTACTTCCATACCTCCAATCGGGGAAAGATTCTCCAATCAACACACAACAACTCCTGAAATCGCGAAAAGTGACCAGCATGTCAGGATTTCGTGAGTACAACAGCCAACATCAACGCACAACAATTCTCGAAATCACGAAAAGTGACCAGCATTCGGGATTTCAGAGTTCATAAATTTGCAAATACAACAGCTAATATCAACAGATACAAACCTATGAAATGTGAAACAAAGGGAAGGTTGGACTAGCGCTTCGGGGTTTTGGGGTTCAGAACTTCATGAGTTTAAGTGTCCCAAACATCAACATATACGAACTTCTGAAATGCGAAAAGGAAAAGTGGGGTTCGCATTTCAGAGTTTCGGGGTTCAAGACTTCGTGAGCTCAAGTACCCAAACAACAACATATGCAAACTTCTGAAATGTGAAAAGGAAAGGTGAGACCTGCATTTCGAGGTTTTAGAGTTCGGGACTTCGTGAGTTCCCGTGCCCAAACATCATCATTACACAACTTCCGAAATGTGAAAAGGAAAGGTGGGGCCTGCATTTCGGGGTTTCGGGGTTCAGGACTTCGTGAGTTCCAGTGCCCAAAAATCAACGTAAACAAACTTCTGAAATGCGAAAAAAACATGTTGAGCACTTCGAGATTTCGGGATTCGAAATCCTATGACTTCAAAAGCCAAAACATCAAACAACAAATAATTCCCGAAATTACAAAAAGGAACCTGGACTAACATTTTGGGATTTTGGGATTTAGGGTTTCGGGGTTTCAAATTCCAATCAACCACACACAACAAATCTCGAATTTTGAAAGGTGAAAGGATGTGAGACCAACACTTTGGGATGTCGAGATTCGAGGTTTTGAGTTTTCAAAAACCAAACAACAATACACAACAACTCTCGAATTTCGAAAAGTGAAAGGATGTGTGACCAAAACTTCGGGATTTCGCGATTCGGGGTTTCAAAAGTCAACATCCAACATACAACAACTTTTGAATTGCGAAAAAGATAGGAAGGTGGGACCTGCACTTCAAGATTTCAGGGTTTGGAAAAGCAAGGGAACATTCGCATAAGTGTAACCCGCAAGTCCCGAATGCCGAAATTCACATTATTTTCATATCTCTAAGATTTTTTCCTTATATTGGTATTCTTACTTTCGTTCTATGAAAACAGTAGGGGTAGAAGGATTCTATATCCATTTACGTGACAGAATTCCAAAAATCTAAACTTATGAGTTCATACACACAGAAGGGCACAAAGGATTAAATTTTCTGTATAAGGTAAATTCTATAATATTCACATAGAGCCTCTCTTAATCAATTAATTAAACGTCAACAGTACTAGATCTGTGCATCTATGTAAATACATGATTAAGAATATCATTCCATCAGAGATTAGTCATTATAAATGATGTTCCGAGGGATCTGAGTTTGGTTTCCTGGGGATTTATCTACAGAGAGGATCTGCCTCATTGACGTTAATCTCCTCCTTTCCTTACTTACTTATAGAAATATAATTACATATTTCCTTCACATATATTCCCCACAACAAACAAAATGGAAAATGTTACAGTTCTAATTTAATCAATACAATCCATCAGAAAAATCATTTAGACAGAGAATGGACATCATTCTAGTTCGGATTTATTATGCCATCGAAATGAAAACATAGCCATTCATAGTAGAGAGGGGTAGATCAACATATCTGAATCTAATCTACGGGAATATATAGGGAACAACCACGTTCCTCCCAACCATATAACAGGAAAGCCAAAGTCACTTTCCCAATTCACCCCCTAGCCTGACCATGAATCCATGAGGGTGAACTTGGAAACTCTTCCTAAACAATGTCCTTCAATTCCAACAGTTATCCTCTTGCCTCACACTTACTTAACAGTGCTCATAACAACAAGGTGATTCTGTTTCAGCAAACTCCTCTTTCCTCACACTCAATCCACAGTGTTCATAATAGGAAGAGAGCTCAAAAATCCTTTCCCAACATACTTGATAGCACCCTGCCTCCTCTCATATGCTATTTATTCATTTTTTTGCCCAGGTCTTTTCCCTCCTTTGGAGATTTTCATAGCTTTCTTAATCCCTAATTTTCAGGGGTTACCAGTGGCCAAATCTTTGATTTTCCACTTGTAATCATCATCCCAAAGGTAGTTCCAACTTGTTCCCCACTCATGGAGTCATGGTAAGTTGATTTTTAACATGGTTGTTCCATTTTTCCTCCTGTAGTTAATATAAATATTCTATTGTGATACAAGTTTCATAGTCAAATAGTTAGTTGAGTCCAGACAGATCTATGCCCAACAGTCACAATAATTAAATACAGTTATTAAATTCGAAATTCAGAATTGCCATAAATGGAAAAAAAATTCCAGATTTGAATTTGCCAAAAACGAAAATAAATTTCCAGCACATAAAATATAAAAATATTTATTTTTGGGGGATGTCACAGTATATGTTTCCATTAGTGAAGGCTACAAGGGTCTTAATGTTATAAAAATAAATAAAAAAATAGATCGTATATATCAATCTCTTCTAGAGAGGTGTATAACTTATTTAAAAAATGGTTAAGATGATAAAATGTTATAGAAGAAATAAAAAATGTATGTATTGGAATCTAAAAGGTCGACTCTTTCTATGTTTTTAGTTTCATCAACATCAGATTTGTGTCTCCATATCACTCACACTCCCACCCTCTCTCACTACCTCTACTCCTCTATAAATATATCCCTCTCTTTCCCAATAGTATCCCACTCTATGCCTAAGAACCTCTTGAGCGCTCAACACACCCAAAAAAGATTTTATGAAATTTTTTCTCTTTTCAGTAACACTTTTCTTTTGTTCTGCTTTCTGATTTGAGTCTGTTATGTAGGGATCGTTAAGATCGTTTCCATGTTTCATCATCGATCAAGTTGGATTTATTTGGACCTGTCAAAGTGAACCCTCTGTATTTAAAAAAGAACATGGCATTTTGACTAATAATTCACAGCTAAAATTGTGACCCACGCACTTATGTTCGACATCTGAAAAATCTGAGAAGTAAAATGGCCAAATAGTGACAATAATCTTTGATCGTTGATGTATCATCGACATTGGGAAAAAATGGAGGATTGCGCTAGTTGTTCACAAAGAAGCTTCAGGAAATGGTCGATATCCCATCAGTGTCAACGAAATATAAGAGGGATAAGGATTGAGATGGGCCATGACAAACCTCTGATAATTGATTACTGATGCATCTATTTGAGTCAGTGAAATATCAAAGATTTAAATCATTTAAAATTTTTGCATTGACACATTGTCCATCACTGATCACCGATGCATTTTTCAACATCGACAAGTTTTGAGGGGGGTAATCCAGGAAAACATGTTTAAACATATCGTCGCTTGTCAATCCTTGATACTTTTTCAGCATCGGCAGGGTAGCACCTCATTGTTAAAATGCTTATATAATGAAAATCCCCGATTCTGAATAAAAGTCTTATACGAAGAAGCCATTTTCAAACGCCACATGTCTTTTCCAAGTAGGAATTTCGTATGGCCTAGTTTCATCTCGAGTCAACTTAGGTTTCCCCATGTCCTAATCACACTTCGAGGTCATCATTTTGACATCAGCGTTGTATGGAAAGATGGATCAACATCAAATTTTTTTCCAAGAGATATCAACTAACATTGTCTAACGAAAAGCGTCAACTCCCGATCCACCCTTTTAAATTAGGGGAATGATGGGTTGTTTTTAGCACAAAATAAGATCATGTTCTGCAATTTAGTAAGCCAATTAATGTTTCTCTCTGCATACATTGCTACCGTGTGCGAAAATATAATAATGGGAATTTTAAATCGGCGATGAACCACAATGCATCTTGTGCATAGACTGTCAACCTACAACTGCATTTAATCTCGATCATAATACGGATCTTGTGACAGATTTTGTTGAACCGCACTTACACCCTGAATTGAAGAAGTGATGCGACAATGTAAGTATTCTCTGCATTTAAATCACTAAGACAATTTCTAACCTCGAAATTCTTCACAAAATTTGCTCATTTCCAGAGTAGTTTACGAAGTGAAATGAGCGTCTCAAGAGTTGCACTTGATTCTCAGAATTTCAAAACCAAGTTTAGATAGTGCGAAGAAGAGGTATATGTTAATTTTATCGTTTCTACGGTCTCATTTTATTTATACATAAGTATTCTCTTTGCAATACCATGTCTAACTCTGCTCTCTTTGAAGAAAAATACATCCAGGGAAGCTAATGACCAGATGCTCGGCAAGGGAACCAAAATTGAAATAAGTAGAGGTCAGTGAAGGATCTTCTCTAGACGCTGCTAGGTAGTTGGAATTTTCTATGAGAGTGGAATCAATCATCAAAACATCAACTAAGAACAAATTGACTATGATAAACTGATTTATATGGATAGATTTGCCTGATATAAATCTATGTCTCACAAACTGACAATGAAAAATTGATTTATATGTACAAATCTTCCTCATATAAATCTATGCCTCACAAACTGATGATGGCTAGGATAAGGAGTTTCCTTATGAGTAAATAGAGATCTTATTATATAGTAAAAGATTACGAAAGATCATCTTTTGATATTAATTTTATAATGTTTATGCTTCTGTGTAACAAGAAAGTATAAATGCAGCGACAATGTGACAGAAGAAACTTATATTGCTTGATTTTGAGTAGAAGGATTATTGACCAACTCAAAAGATAGTAGAATGTAAGACTCGTTTCTTAGACAACCCTATTGTAACAGGTTTCATGAGTCAACTCATCTCAATATGAAGGTGATTTGTAAATTATCTAGGATATTTTAATAGTAAGCTCACCAAAATAAATTTAAACTTAAAACAATTATGAGGAAATGCTAGTAAGTTCACGAAAATAAATTTGAACTTAAAATTGTTATAATGAAATGCATTGTGTGATTATATTTTTAATACTTTCAAAAATAAAAACACATACTGTATTATACAACAAAACGAACATTTAATGAATTACTAATAGTTAATTTAATCATCCTTTTTATTGTCGGAGCCAATAATATGAAAGTAAAAATAAAAAATAATGGAAATGGAAATGAGAAAGAATTATATTACCATTAATATTGTATGATCTCCAATACTCAATTTGATTTTCTTGTCGAAGCTCAATTTTCTCATCCTTACAACATACTTTAATGATCTTCAATCTTCAATTTGATTTCCTTGTCAAACTCCATCTCTCTCCTCCTTACAACACATTCTAGTCTTCTCCTTTTAAGGAAACACTAATACAACAAACTACACAACTACTTGGAGTGAAAATAGGATCTAAGAATGGACATAAGATCTAGCTCCATATTAGTTGGAAAGAATCCCAACTAAATAGAATTACATGACTAAAATAAGGAAAGAAAATAGATCTAGTTTCATATTAGTTGGAAACAACTCAACTAAATATGAATACACTCCATAACCAAAATATTCACATATATGGGTTTACACTCTCAAATTAAACTAGTTGGTATATAATGCGAACTAATATTATTTCCTATCCTACCATTTTTAATTGAAAAATAATTCCAACTAATATAATTATTATTTATTCTTTCCTATCCTACTATTCTTAATTGGAAAATAATTCCAACTAATATAATTATTATTTCTTTTAAATTATCTTACATGATGCTCACAAGCTGAATGATAATGGCTATATAATTTCATATGTATCACAAACAAAACATATTTTAATGCTTTATAATGTTGTTAAAAGTGTACCATATTTTGTACTCATCAAGGACTATGACTTTTATTTTCTTATATTATGGAAATTACAATACAAAGCTATCCAAGCTTAGTTATGAGCCACTATGGGCTATGAAATGTTGACCATGATTGAAGACTCTAAAAATAATAAATGGTTTCTTGGTGCTTACTGGCTACTACATAAATGTTTGAAAATTTATAGGGAACAACAACCCCTTTAATGACCTTTCTCAAGAATAGCACCTTTGTGTGCAATGATTTCATAAAGTAGGTCTTTCATGCCTTAAATGAAGCCATATGTACTAATCCAATATTATCAACGCCCAATTTCACTAAGGCATTCATTGTGGAATGTAATACCTATAAAAATGGCCTTGGGATAGTGTAGATGCAAGGGGGTTGCATAATGGCATTCACTAGTAAAAAATTGTGTGATCGGTAATTCCACTTATTAGAAAGAAATGATTGTCATCAATAGATGCAATATGTACCTCATTAGGTGGTGCTTATAGATCAAGACAAGCAATCATATATTGAAGTACCTTTTACAAAAAATGTTGTCATCACCAAAGAAACAAAAATGGGTCACTAAGATATTAGGTTATGATTACAAAATCATATACAATAAAGGGAAGGAGAATGTGTTGTTTGATTCATTTTATAAGAAATATGAGGAGAAAGAACCCTTGTTTTCCTTATCCTTACTAGTACCAGATTAGATTTTAGAGGTAACACATGAATGGTTAGATAATGGGAAGATGTTTTAAATCATCCAATGTATCAAGGAGGACTCCAACCTCCCTTCACCATATKCTTGGTAGCATGACCACTTCAGGTATAAAGGGTTTATTTTCTACTACTGAACTCTACTTTAAAAGAATGGGTTATAATGTAATTACATTCTTATCCTAATATGTGTCACACAAGCTTTTAGAAAGTATAATAATGAGATATTAAGTTCTCCTTTTGGGAAGGTATGAAAAAAATAAATCTATATTCTTTTAGCTAAATGTGACACATGTCAAAGGAACAATGTGAAATATTGAATACCTTCGGGGAATTACAACTTCTATTGATCCCTAGGATGACATTTACATGGATTTATTGTTGGCCTTCCTAAATCCAACAATAGATATGTTATTTTCATGGTATTTGAATTCATTTCCAAATATGATTAATGTTTTGCCAAACATCACCCATTTACACCGCCCATTGTTTCTTAAGGATTAATGTATCATATTTTTAAATCAAAATGATCTTCTAACCTTGGTAAAAAAATTGTGAACACACCTTATGAAGCATCAAGTAGATCGACATCACTCCAAGTGTTCTTTTGAAAAGGGTCATCATTATGTGTACATAATCTATCCCCCTATCGATTTGAACTTGTGACCTATTAGGAGGAGACACATGTTTTTAACCATTAGACCTATTAGGCCCACTAAAACTATATTTCAGTTATTTTGAATAATATCTTATGGCTGGTTCCTATTACATATAGATCTTCACCAAAATATGATAATGAAATGGAAGTCCATTGTTAATTTCTCTCTTTGTTAAATTAATTATGGCAACTAGGGGCATGGTATTTACTATTTTGGAGCATAATGTATACATGATAGCAGTATGCTAATGGATGTAACAAGCATAAGTCATAAATCACAAGTGACAAGCATAAGTCAGACCAGAGAACTCTCTCGTTCCTTCATAAACGATAAGCATTTTGTTATGAAACATTCTGAGATCCAAATAACCGATGGGAACAATCAAAGAAAATCAAATCAAAATTGGACGCATATATAAATTTGTGTTGTGAAACAAAGCTTTCAAATTCATGGCAACTGAGAGAGCCTTATGTAAGTGGTGTTAAATATAATGTAACCTCAACAGACTGACTGTACACTGCCAGTTGTCCTGGCCAGCTGTACTTTCTATTCTTGATTTGCTTGAGCCTATTTAGCTCAGCTATTTCCCTTTGCATAGTACTTCTTCAGACTTACTACTTCAGAACTTCTTCATGTACTCATTTGGTACTTTTCTTCTTATATTCTAATATACTGTTTTATGTTCTATTATTTCTCTCTGCATTTATTGCTTCACAATTTATCGTGGTATCAGAGCATCAGAAGTAAGCCTCTTCACACAAGCTAGAGAGAAACACGATCCTTATATAGCACAGAGCTTACATGGATCTTGAGAGCACGCGACACAGTCTTTTCACAAGTTTTGGAGAGCCGTCTGTCATACTCTTGAAAGATCCTCACAGGAAACTTCCATGAGGAAGCTGTCTGCTCATACACTCAAAATATTAGTGTAAGAAGCTCACGCGAGGTTGCAGAACGTACTACACTCGAAAGTTTCAAGGAGCAGAAACACGAGAAGGAAGTGGAGTTTGAGAAGGAAGAAACAATAAAGATTCTTGTACAATTTTTCAAGAATCAACAAAGATTCACGAAGAAGAGCTGCAGGAGGCGGGAATCTTGAAGAATTCAAAGCATTTGGATAAATTTGTGAAAGATAGTTGCAGAAAGAAGAAGCGTTTAAAGCATCTCGGAAATTGCTCAAATCTATCAAAGTTTGCAGCAGAGAACAAAGAACTTGTGAAATTCTTTCAAATATTTGAAGGATTCACAAATTTTTCTTCCGTGGGAGAAAATTCCTTCAAATTCAGAAAAGATTGTGTCTAACACATAAAGAGTAGCCATCGCAGCCATAAGATTCATCCTCCAAAAACATCTGAGGTGGAAATCCAGTTCAGAAGGGACGAGGAGAGCGCAAAAAAGGCGAAAGAATTTCAGCCGTTAGATCTTGCGCAGAGGATTGACAACCGTTGGATCCACGAGAAAGTGCATGAGGTTTAGTCCTCTGAAGTGCACAGGAGAAACTTCGAATTGTGAATTCACAAAATCCTGACATCATTTGGACCATCCATCAAGAGACATGTGGCGAGATCTTGGCATTTCACTGACTCGCAAGGTGTAAAGGTTAGAAGACTTCCATGAGAATTCGCGAATCACGAAATCATGAGTCATTCTAGACCATTGGATCGAGATAGATTGTGAGTCATTGATCTTATCCCATCACAAAATCAGGGATCGGGAGTTGGACGAGCGAAGGAGACTGCTCTCCAAAACCCCGATACGCAAAATCACGACATCACGTATCGCGAAATCTCGAGAGGATTGTGAGTCGTCCATCTCAGAGGACAAGTGGCAGAAGATCCACGTGCCATCATTTCGACATTTCAGAGTTCAGGATATTGGAGGTCTTGTTGACGCAAGGTCACGACACTCCACAGAGAATGTCCCGAAATCTCGAAAAGATCACACCCGTCCATTCATTCGGACATGTGGTGGGGATCGAGGAAACCGTTGGCATTTTGGCTACCGGGGTTTCAAGTTGTCAGAGGATTTGGAGTCACGAGTCGTGAAATCGTGAAACGACAAGTACCATCCATTGTAAGGGGACACGTGGCAACAATCTAGGCCCTTGGGGAAAGTCTCGCAAGAGAAGGCCATTGGCATTTCGGGAATTGGCTTTTCGAGAGTCGAGAGACCAAGTGGTCGCGCGTTTGAGTCATGAAACCCTAAAAGGGACTACGGTCATATTAGGAGAGGTCATGTGGACCAGAGGTATAGCCCAAGGGGATAACTGAAGTTAACGCCATTTCAGAAAATCGGCATTTCGGAGTTCGTGGTTTCAAAAACTCTGGGACAAGAGTTCTAAACTCGCGAAATAACGAATCGTGAAATCCCGATAGGATATGAACCGTCAGATCACGGGAAGATCTGGACCGTTGAATTGTCCAAAGGCATATTTCGTATTTTGGCAATTTGAAAGACAGAGAATCGAAAAATCCCATAGCGCTTTAACATTAAGGTGCATGGTCACATTGAACGAAGACTAAGGGCCAATTCAAGGCCGATAAGATCTCTTCGACCATCGACAAATCGACATTTCAGTGATCAGAGGTTGGAGAAACAAGAGATCGGAGGACTCGTATAACGAAGTCCCGACATCAGAATCGCGAAGCCAAAAACTTGCAAAATCTTGAACGCAGAGTTCTGAAGTCACTGCAAATTATACACAGGAGACAGGTAAGTAAGAATTTTGTTTCTGTTTTGTTCATTTTTTTTTTAAATAAAAAATATATATATGGTGTCGTCTAGCAATTTAGGACCAACTCATGGTCTGATTCTTCTTGGAAAGAACTATGAGTTCTGGTCTCTTCGGATGAAATCCTTCTTGCAAGCACAAGAGTGCTGGGATCCAGTGGATCATGGATATGTGGAACCAGATTCAACAGACCTGTCCACCATGACTAATCAGCAGAAAATTGCTCAGGTAACGCAGAGAAATAGAGAAAATAAGGCTAAATTTTGGATTCAAAATTCTGTGGATGACTCGATTTTCTCAAAAATCACAGGCGCTGGTACTTCAAAACAGGCCTAGGACATCCTTAAATCTTCCTACCAAGGAAATGACAGGGTCAAAATAGTTAAACTGCAAACCTTGAGGATGCAATTCGAGACTCTAAGGATGACAGAGTCCGAAAATGTGGATCAGTTCATGACTAGAGTCATGGGCATAGTGAACCAGATCAGATTGACTGGTGAAACCATCACCGATCAATGCATTGTTGAGAAAATCCTCAGAAGTTTACCAAAGAAATTCAAAATGGTTGTAAAAACAATCCTTGAATCCAAGGATCTATCCAGTTTTTCCACAGATGAATTAATTGGTTCTCTGGTGACACATGAGACCAGACTGCATCTCACAGATGAGTCAATCTCCAATGCTTTCAAAACTCAATTCTCCTTCAGTAGAGGGAGAGGCAGAGGAAGAAGTAGAGGTCACCAAGGAAGAGGGAGCAATCAAAGTAACCCGCACACCAGTGGAGGTAACAAACAATAGTATCCAAATCAAAATTTCCAAGGTCAAAGGCAACAAAAACAAAATCAACATCAGAATTTCCAGCCTCAAAGAGGGAGAGGGAGAAGATCAAATGAGAAAGAAAGTATAGAATGCTATTATTGCAAAAAGTATGGGCACTATGAATCTAAATGCAAGAAGAAGCAAGAAGATCAGCTCTCAGTTAGAGCACATGTGTCAAATCATACGGGAGACACCTCGAGAGGTATGTTTCTCTCATGCCACAAGACTGAAGAACAACCTAAAGATGTTTGGTTGCTGGACAGTGGATGCAACAATAACATGACAAGTAACAAAGAATTACTTTCATGCATTGATTCTTCAATCTCATCTGATATTACACTTGGAAACGATTATTTAGTCAAATTTCAAGGAAAAGGAACTGTTCCTATTCTTACTAAACATAATGTAAAGAAAGACATAAACAATGTCTATCATGTTCCATATCTGAAACATAATTTGCTAAGTGTAGGACAGCTCATTGAACATGGCTATAAGGTACTTTTTGAGGGAGCATCCTGCAAAATATATGACAAAATCCTAAGTAGAAAATTGATTTCTGAAATCCATATGACTCAGAATAGGATGTTTCCCCTTACACTCAGAACTGCAAATCAGATTCAACCATATGCACAAAGTGCATCCACCCGGAATGAAACTATGGTTTGGCATACAAGATTTGGAAATCTACCATTTCAGAGTCTAAGTCTTCTTCAGAAGAACTCCATGGTCAAAGGTCTTCCTATATTTAAAGAGAAAATTCCCCCATGTGAGTCTTGCATACTTGGAAAACATAAGAGAACTAGTTTTCCACAGTCTTCCAATCAAGCCAAACAACATCTTGAACTTGTTCACACTGACCTATGTGGACCAATGCAAACAGAGTCAATAGGTGGTATCTTTTACTTTCTAACATTTATTGATGATTTCAGCAGAAAAATATGGATCTATTTTCTCAGACATAAGTCTGAAACTTTCGCAAAATTCAAAGAATTCAAGGAAGAAGCTGAAAAACACAGTGGCAAATATATCAAAGCACTCAGGTTAGATGGAGGAGGAGAATACAACTCCAGATAATTTTCAAATTTCTGCAAATCACAAGGCATTTTCATGCAAACAACAACGAGGTATACTCCACAACATTATGGAGTGGCTGAAAGGAAAAATCAGACAATAATGAATATGGCAAGAACACTTCTCAAAGAGAAAAGTTTTTCAAATATTTTTTGGGCTGAAGCAGTAACATGCTCAGCTTATCTCCTGAATAGATCTCCAACCACCAAACTAAAGATAAAAGTCCCTCAAGAAGCATGGAGTGGGACAAATCTCAATGTAGCGCATCTAAGGAGATTCAGATGCATAGCATACGCTCACATACCTTCCAAATTAAGGAAGAAACTTGATGACAGAAGTGAGAAATGTATTTTTACTGGATACAGTGAAACATCTAAAGCTTGCAGACTTTTCAATACAATCACCAAGAAACTAGTTCTCAGCAGAGATGTAAAATTTCTGGAAAATCAATTCTAGAATGGTTTAGAAAATCAGCAAATGGACAGTCAAAGTTCATTGCTACCAAGTTCTGAAAACGCAAAAAATTCAAAACAGCAAGTACCTCAAACTGTTCTTCCAAGATTGCAGGTACAAAGACAACCTGAACATTCTAGGATAACTCAACTTCTAGCAGAGAATCATTCTTTGAATCACACAATCAGAGAACTTGAAGTTTGAGAGATATCCATCAGCAGTTGGATGACTTTGAACAACACAACCTTTTTGCTTTAATTTCATGTCAAACTACATCTTTTAAGGAAGCAGCTAAGGAGCCACATTGGGTTCAAGCCATGAACCAAGAAATTGAATCCATTGAGAAGAACAAGACATGGGATCTTGTTGATTTGCCAAATCACAAGAAGAGTATTGGTGTCAAGTGGGTTTACAAAACTAAACTCAATGAAAAAAGGCAGATTGAAAAACACAAGGCAAGACTTGTTTCCAAAGGATTATCACAACAACCAGGTACTAATTATGGTGAAACTTTTGCTCTAGTAGCAAGATTAGACACTGTAAGGACTCTATTGGCCATAGCAGCCCAACACAAATGGCAAGTATACTAGATGGATGTCAAGTCAACATTCCTAAATGGTTTTTTAGAAGAAGAAGTTTATGTCGATCAGCCACCTGGATTTGATGTCCAAAAGCACCTAGCCAAAGTATATCGGTTGAAGAAAGCCTTGTATGGCTTAAAACAAGCTCCAAGAGCTTGGTACAGCAGAATTGACACTTATCTGATCAAAAGTGGTTTCAACAGAAGCCAAAAGGAGCCAACTCTTTACACCAAAACAGATCAGCACGGTAAAATTTTGATTGTATGTTTATATGTGGATGACATGATCTATATGGGAAATCTTGAGTTAACAAATTTTAAACATGCCATGCAATCTGAGTTTGAGATGATAGATCTTGGCATAATGAAATATTTTTTAGGGATTGAGGTTGATCAATCAACCAAAGGAATTTTTGTCTGTCAGCAAAAGTATGCAGCAAACATCCTCAAAATATTTTGCATGGAAGAATGCAATCCAGCAGAAACCCCCATACCACTAGGCGCAAAATTGAGCAAGAATGATGAAGGCCCTACAATGGACTCTACCATGAACAAAAGTTTAGTAGGCAGTTTGTTGTATCTTACAACAACTAGGCCTGACATTATGTATGCAACCAGCCTTCTTTCTAGATTCATGGAATCCCCCAAATATTCTCATTGGAAAATGGTGAAATGAATTCTGAGATATGTTGCAAGAACTCTCAATTTTGGCTTATGGTACACTAAATCTGATAGTAATCAACTTTATGGTTACATAGACAGTGATTTTTCAGGCAGCCTAGATGACAGGAAAAGCACATCTTGACATGTTTTTCAACTGGGCATGAACCTAATCTCATGGGCATCAAAGAAGTGGCCAATTGTTTCAATATCTTCTGCAGAGGTAGAGTATGTCGCTGCTACCTCAGCTTCCTGTCAAGCTGTGTGGCTGAGAAGAATATTGAAAGATATGTCACATACAGAAAAGGATCCAACCCCTATTTTTTGTGATAATACTTCAGCAATTGCTTTATCCAAAAATCATGTGTTTCACAAGAAAAGCAAACACATTGACACTCGTTTTCATTTCATATGTGAACTAGTCAATAATGGTGATATTGCACAACAATTCTGTGGTTCTCGAGATCAGCTTGCTGATATCTTTACAACGCCACTGGGAAAAGTGGTTTTTGATTTTCAGAGATAGCACTTAGGCATAATTAGTGCTGATGTTTGTAACTGTTGAGTTTAAGGGGGAGTGTTAAATATAATGTAACCTCAACAGACTGACTGTACACTGCCAGCTGTCCTGGCCAGCTGTACTTTCTATTCTTGATTTGCTTGAGCCTATTTAGCTCAGCTATTTCCCTTTGCATAGTACTTCTTCATACTTACTACTTCATAACTTCTTCATGTACTCTTTTGGTACTTTTCTTCTTATATTCTAATATACTGTTTTTTGTTCTATTCTTTCTCTCTGCATTTCTTGCTTCACAATTTATCAAGTGGAAGCTAAGATTGCAAACATTTTGTTATGACGTTTTATTCCGTTATTCCATTCATTCATTGCATGGCCTTTCCTTCAAACGAGCCCAAATATCTTTGAGCAGGAAATCGCAGCAATATATTCACACCAAACAGATCCCCAGACCTCTGTAAATGCACCAAGAAACATCAACATTATCAGAAAATAATATTTTTTTTAACGTCTTAAATTTTCATAAACAAAGAAAAACTGAAAATGAGATGTACGTAATGTTACATTGTTTTTTGATCGGATAAGAAACCATCTGGTTGATCCCAAACCGCCCTTTCCCGCCAATTGTGCTGTCAAACCTGATGTATCCCTCTTCTCCCCCCTCAATATCCCATGAATTCTTTACGATAATGTAGTTCATTCCTTGTTCGTTGCCAAAACGAACTGCTACAAGGCCATGATTAATATTGGTTCCACATGTCCCTGACAGCACACCCTGCAATAAAAGACAAACCCAGATGGAATTAACATGGAAATTTCTTGGGAAGAGGCAGTCAGCAGAAATGATAGTCTGTTGTGTGTGATTCTTATGCCTTTGTAAAGTTGGAAGTTTCTGCCAAAGGCATCGATTCCCACACTAAGGGGCTGATTAGCCAATGCTTGTAAAAGGGCATCTTCGTTGCTCACAGGAACATCCTCGTAACCATCGATAGATACAACTGTGTTCTTCAACTGAACATGAGCATGCAGCAGCAGAAAATCAGGAGAAATGTGTTCAGAAAATCAGGAAAAACATGTTCTTCAACTGATCCTGCAGAAGACATTAATAAAATTCAATTTCATTCTATTTCAATATATCTAAACTTATAACCACATACATGTTCCCTATCACATTGTGTGCGTTGGGCCTGGTAAGGGTAATCTGATTTTGAACCAATTCCCTTATTAGAAATAATGAAAGAATATCTGCTCCCCAGTCACAACCATTGTTAACAATGTCACAATCTATAAGCTATTAAATATAATGTAACCACAATAGACTGACTGTACACTGCCATTTGTACTTTGTTTTCTTGATTTGCTTCAGCCTATTTAGCTCAACTATTTTCCTTTTTCACATAACTTCTTCGTTAACTCTTCTCATTGTACTTTCTCCTTACATTCTCAATATACTGAATACTATTTCTGCTCTATTCTTTCTCTCTGTATTTCTTGCTTTGCAATTTATCATGGTATCAGAGAAACAACAGTAAGCCTCTTCACACAGGCTGGAGAGAAACACGATCCTCACAGTGCATAGCTTAAATCAACATCCAGAGCATGGGACACATCTTTTTCACAAGGCTTGGAGATTTGTCCACCATCCACTCAAAAGATCATTGTAGGAAGCTCACGTGAGGAAGCAGAGCGCTATACGCTTGAAAGATCAAGGAAGCAGAGACTGCAGAAAAACAAAGTTTAAAGATTCGTGAAAAATTTCAGATTCGTCAAAGATTCACGAAGAAGAGTTGTAGGAGGCAGGAACATTTGAAGAATTCAAATAAGTTCGTTCAAATTAGTGAAAGATTGTTGAAGAAGGCAGAATAGTTTAAAGAATTTCGAGAATTCTTTCAAATCTGTCAAAGATTGTTGTAGAAAACATAATGCTTCAAAGAATTCATGTAATTCTTTCAAAACTGTGAAAGATTCACGAATTTTCTGCCGCAGAAGAGAATTTTTGCAAGAATAGCAAAGAAATCGCGAAAGCAACCAAGAACGAGCAATCGCAGCCGTAAGATATGTCCTGCAATCAGATCTGAGGTGAAAATTTAGTTCAAAAGGGACAAGGAGAGCGCAGAAAAAGCAAAAGAATCACTGCCATTAGATCTTGCATAGAGGACCGACAGCCGTCAGATCCATGAGAAAGTGGACGAGGCTTAGTTCTCTAGAGCGCACAGGAGAAATTTTGACTTGCAAAGTCATGAAATCCCGAAATCATCTGGACCGTCCATCAAGGAGGATAGTGGCAAGATCTCGAAATTTCACTGACTCGTAGGGTGTAAAGGTCAGAAGAATACCATGAAAATTCATGAATCGTGAAATCCTGATTCATTGTAGACCGTTGGATCGAGAAAGATTGTGAGCCATCCATCTCAGAGGACAGGTGGCAGAAAATCCAAGAGCCATCAAAATTTCGACATTTCAGAGTTCGGGATATAAGAGGTCTTGTTGACGAAGGTCAGGACACTCCACAACGAAAGTCCCAAAATCCCAAAAAGATCAAAGTCGTCCATTCATTGGGACACATGACGGAGATCGAGGAAACCGTCGGTATTTCAGCTATCAGGGTTTCAAGTTGACAGAGGATTTGTGTCACCGGGGGTCGCAAGTCGTGAAATCGTGAAACCCAGGAGGACCATCCATCATGAGGAGACTCATGGCAGCAATCTAGGATTTCGGGAGATTTTCCGAAAGGAGAAGGAGATCGGGCGCTTGAGTCACGAAATCCTGAAACAAGACTGTGTTCTTATGAGTAGTGGTCACATGGACCAAGGCATAGCTCAAGGGGCTAATGCGATAAAGGTCATTTTGACATTTTGGCCATCCAAGAGACAAGAGGTCGAGCGCATTGCGTCATAAAACCCCGAAATAGGTCTGCGATCATATGGGAAGCGGTCACATGGACCGGAAGTATAGCCTTGGGGCTAATTGTTGTTAAATCCATTTTGGAAAATCGACATTTTGGAGATTGGAAGGATGAAGGGTCAAGGACTCTTGACATCGGGAAATAGGAAGTCCCGAAACGCGAAATCTTGAAAAGGCATTTGAATAAGCGACAAGATATTTCAGATTTTGGCAAATTGAGGGATAGAGAACCGATGAAGGCATCACTATTCTCAGAATCACAAAAATCCGGTAGCGCTTTAACATTTAGGCACGTGGTCACATTGAATGGAGACTAAGGGCCAATCCAAGGTCATTAAGCTCTCTTCAGCGTCTCAGCGACCGAACATTGTAGAGAAAAGAGTTCAAAGGACTTGTATATAGCAATCTCGAAGTCCCAAAGGATGAAATTCTGAAGTCACTGCAAATTAAATGCAGGAGACAGGTAAATATGAATTTTTTCCCAACCTTTCTTTCGGTTTTGCGAAATTTGTTAAAAGTGGCGACGTCTAGCAATTTAAGACCAACTCAGGGTCCGATTCTTCTTGGAAAGAATTATGAGTTCTGGTCTCTTCGAGTGAGATCGTTCTTGCAAGCACAAGAGTACTAGGATCCATTGGATCTTGGATATGTCGAACCAAATCCAGTAGACCTTGCCGCCATGACAAAGCAGCAGAGAATTGCTCAGGTAACTCAGACGAACAGAGAAAATAAAGCTAAATTTTGGATTCAAAATTCTGTGGATGATTCAATTTTCTCAAAAATCACAGGCGCTGGTACTTCAAAACAAGCCTGGGACATCCTTAAATCATCCTACCAAGGAAATGACAGGGTCAAAACAGTCAAACTGTAGACCTTGAGGACGCAATTCGAGACTTTAAGAATGATAGAGTCTGAAAATGTGGATCAGTTCATGACCATAGTCATGGGAATCATGAACCATATCAAATAGACCGGTGAAGCCATCACTGATCAATGCATTGTTGAGAAATTCCTCAAAAGTTTACCAAAGAAATTCAAAATGGTTGTTACAGCAATCCTTGAATCCAAGGATCTGTCACGTTTTTCAACAAACGAACTCACTGGTTCCCTAGTGACACATGAGACCAGACTGCATCTCACAGATGAGTCAATCGTCAATGCCTTCAAAACTCAATTCTCCTTCAGCAGAGGGAGAGGCAGAGGAAGAGGCAGAGGTCACCAAGGACGAGGGAGTACTACAAGTGACCAACACTCGAATGGAGGTAACAGACAGTAGAGCCAGCATCAAAATTTCCAAGGTCATAGACAACAACACCAGAATCAGAATTTCCAGCCTCAAAGAGGTAGAGGGAGGAGATGAAATGACAAATCAAGCATACAATGCTATTACTGTGAAAAATATGGGAACTATGAATCTAAATGTCGGAAGAAGCAGGCAGATCATCTCTCAGGTAGAGCACATGTGTCAAATCATACGGGAGAAACCTCAAAAGGTATGTTTCTCTCATGTCACAAGTTTGAAGAACAACCTAAAGATCTCTGGTTGCTGGACAGTGGATGCAGCAATCACATGACAGGTAACAAATATTTAATTTCATGCATTGATTCTTCAATCTCATCTGATATTACACTTGGAAATGATTCCTTAGTCAAAGTTCAAGGCAAAGGAACTGATCCTATTCTTACTAAACAAAATGAAAAGAAAGACATAAACAATGTCTATCATGTTCCATATCTGAAACATAATTTTCTAAGTGTAGGACAACTCATTGAACATGGCTATAAGGTACTCTTTGAGGGAGCATATTGAAAAATCTATGACAAAATCCCAAGCAGAAAATTGATTTCTGAAATCCACGACTAAGAATAGGATGTTTCCTCTTACACTCAGAACTACAAATCTGATTCAACCATATGCACAAAGTGCATCCAACTTGAATGAAAAAATGGTTTGGCATACAAGATTTGGACATCTACCCTTTAAGAGTCTAAGTATTCTTCAGAAGCACTCCATGGTCAAAGGTCTTCCCATCTTCAAAGAACAAAATTCCCCATGTGAGTCTTGCATACTTGGAAAACATAAGAGAACTAGTTTTTCACAGTCATCCATTCAAGCCAAACAACATCTCGAACTAGTTCACACTAACCTATGTGGACCAATGAAAACAGAGTTTATAGGTGGTAGCTTTTGCTTTCTAACATTTATTGATGATTTTAGAAGGAAAATCTGGATCTATTTTCTCAAACACAAGTCTGAAACTATTGCAAAATTCAAGGAATTCAAGGCAGAAGCTGTAAAACAAAGTGTCAAATATATAAAAGCACTCAGGTCTGATGGAGGAGGAGAATACAACTCCAATGAATTTGCAAATTTATACAAATCACAAGGCATTATCATGCAAACAATAGCCAGGGATACTCCACAACAGAATGGAGTGGCTGAAAGGAAAAATCAGACAATAATGAATATGGCAAGAACACTTCTCAAAGAGAAAAGTTTGTCAAATATTTTTTGGGCTGAAGCAGTAGCATGCTCAGTTTATCTCTTGAATAGATCTCCAACCACAAGTCTAAAGATGAAAGTCCCTCAAGAAGCATGGAGTGGGACAAAGCGAAATGTTGCACATCTAAGGACATTCGGATGCATAACATACGCTCACATACCTTCTGAATTAAGGAAGAAACTGGACGATAGAAGTGAGAAATGTATCTTTACTAGATATAGTGAAACATCTAAAGCCTACAGGATTTACAACCCAATCTCCAAGAAACTAATTATCAGCAGAGATGTAAAATTCCTGGAAAATCAATTCTGGAATGAATCAGAAAATCAACAACTGGATAGTGAAAATCCATTGCTGCCAAGTTCTGAAAACACAAAAAATTCAGGACATCAAATACCTCTACCTGTTCTTCCAAGATTGCAGGTACAAGGACGATCTGAAAATTCTCAGGATAACTCAACTTCAAGCAAATACTCATCCTTTGAAATTCAAAATCAGAGAACTCGAAGTTTGAAAGAAATCCATCAGCAGTTGGATGACTTTGAACAACACAACCTTTTTTCTTTAATGTCATGTCAACCTACATCTTTTAAGGAAGCCGCTA
>JASDQU010103391.1:311334-365730 GCA_032191745.1 Picea mariana | reverse complement strand
GTGGTTTCAGCAGAAGTCAAAATGAGCCAACTCTTTACACCAAAACAAATCAGCACGGTAAAATTTTGATTGTATGTTTATATGTTGATGACATGATATATACTGGAAATCTTGAGTTAACAAGTTTTAAACATGCCATGCAATCTGAGTTTGAGATGACAGATCTTGGCATAATAAAATATTTTTTGGGGATTGAGGTTGATCAATCAGCCAAAGGAATTTTTGTGTGTCAGAAAAAGTATGTAACAGACATCATCAAAAGATTCCGCATGGAAGAATGCAATCCAGCAGAAACCCTTATACCCCTAGGCACACAATTGAGCAAGAAAGGTGAAGGCCTTATAGTGGACCCTACTCTGTACAAAAGTTTAGTAGGCAGTTTGTTGTATCTTACAGCAACTAGGCCTGATATTATGTATGCAGCTAGCTTTGTTTCTAGATTCATGGAATACCCCAAAGATTCCCACTGGAAAATGGCGAAACGGATTATGAGATATATTGCAGGAACTCTAAATTTTGGCTTATGGTACACTAAATCTGATAGTAATCAACTATCTGGTTACACAGACAGTGATTTTGCAGGCAGCCTAGATGACAGGAAAAGCACCTTAGCACATGTTTTTCACCTGGGCATGAACCTGATCTCATGGGCATCAATGAAACAACCAATTGTATCAATATCTTCTGCAGAGGCAGAGTATGTCACTGCTACCTCAGCTTCTTGTCAAGCTGTGTGGATGAGACGAATATTGAAAGATATGTTACATACAAAAAAGGACCCAACTCCTATCTTCTGTGACAATACCTCAACAATTTCCCTATCCAAAAATCATGTGTTTCACAAGAAAAGCAAACACATTGACACTCGCTTTCACTTCATCCGCGAGCTCGTCAATAATGGTGACATTGCACTCCAATTCTGTGGTTCTCGAGATCAACTCACATATATCTTCACAAAGCCACTGGGAAAATCTATTTTTGATTTTCAAAGATAACACTTGGGCATAGTCAGTGCTGATGTTTGTAACTGTTGAGTTTAAGAGGGAATGTTAAATATAATGTAACCTCAACAGGCTGGTTGTACACTGCCAGCTGTCCTGGCTAGTTGTACTTTCTTTTCTTGATTTGCTTGAGCCTATTTAGCTCAGATATTTTCCTTTTGCACATAACTTGTTCATTAACTCTTCTCATTGTACTTTCTCCTTACATTCTCAATATACTGAATACTATTTTTGCTCTATTCTTTCTCTCTGCATTTCTTGCTTCACAATTTATCATAAGCTCTTTCTCGGAAAGGGAAACCAGATTACCTGTCATGATTTGGTTGATACCCTCTACTGCTCCAACTACACTGAAATCCAAACAACTCCCTAGATAAAGTACATACCCACAAATTGGAAATGCAATTGAGATTCGATTTAATCAATAGTTTTGATAAAAAAAGAAATCTCAAGATTCATCTCGGTTACACCCAAAAGAAGAACCTTTCCTTTTCTAGATATGTCTAAACCTTTAGGATGGATATATAGATAAGCACTAAATAGATCTGATATTTAAAATGGAACTGATGCATTAACGGAGTCGAGGCAGTAACTAAAATTTAGCTACTCCCATCAACTTTGAGGCTGCTTAACATTAATTTAGATTTTACAGATGAATGAACTTACCGCATTGGCCTTGATTTTTTACACCAGTCACTACACCTTTCATCCTCCAGTCTATAGACTTGGGTACATCACTTAATTTTTCATATATGAATGCCTTGTTAGGACCTTTAAGCATATTAGGTATATTTCCGTGGTATGTTGATTTGAATTCAACATACCTTGTGGATATATTAGGTATATTTTTGAGGTATGTTGATTTGAATTCATCGTGACTCATATCCACAAATGCATTAATGCCAAGCCAATAGCTCAGGTTCTGCTAGTTAACTTCGTTTATATATCTCATAATGTCTCCGAAAATCTCGAATCTTTGTTGCTTCTCCTCTGCCAAATCATAGACCTTGTTGTGCTTAACAAGCCATGATTCATAAAGACTCATAGTTCTTTCCTCACTGAGAATATCCTCACGGGAGTATCCAAAATCCCTTGCAGATGTCAAGGCGATGAATATCAGGCAGACGAAGGAGAATGCAGGGAGAAATGTGTAACCCATCTGAAACCAAAATCGGAAACAGATTTCTCAGTCAGAATCAAGTCCAAGCGAAAGGTCAAACTGAAACTAAAATGAATTATGTGTTAGAAATCAATATGGGTTGACAGATATAAATCTATGTGTCACATGTTAGAGTAATTAACAATTCTTTATATGTGCAATAACTCTTAAAAGAATCGAAAACTTGAATTGCCGAATAAATCATACCTCCGGCCATTGATGCTACTTTTTCTTTTACTAATTGTTGTGGAAGTTTTCCCACTTCAACACCAAATTTTCTTTGGGCTCCTTTTGAGTTGTCTTGAACTTCGATATCAGACTTTCCTTCCTTCACTACTAAAATATATGGCAAAACAAATCTTTCATCCGTATGGCACTTCCAAGATCTGCTCACTCTAACTTGATNCAATAACTCTTAAAAGAATCGAAAACTTGAATTGCCGAATAAATCATACCTCCGGCCATTGATGCTACTTTTTCTTTTACTAATTGTTGTGGAAGTTTTCCCACTTCAACACCAAATTTTCTTTGGGCTCCTTTTGAGTTGTCTTGAACTTCGATATCAGCCTTTCCTTCCTTCACTACTAAAATATATGGCAAAACAAATCTTTCATCCGTATGGCACTTCCAAGATCTGCTCACTCTAACTTGATGGTGTAAGACTGAAGGGGATTGAAATAGTGAGCTTGGGGACCAAACAGAAGTGTTTATAGCCAAGCTTCCATCAAGCTTCTGTTGGCTATGTGTCAAGTGTTCCACAGATCATGGTAGAGAACTGTAGAGGAAGTAGTGGACCACTTCAGGAGCTCCCAACAAGAAACTAATTTAACTCTAATCGGTTTCTGTAATTTAAGGAAATAACTGCAGTTGGTTTCCAAATCAACTTCGGTTGTTATGGGAGCTATCAACGACAGTTGAGGAGCCGTTAATAACCGTTAAGGAAGCTTACATTCTCCYACTTGGTCCATACTTCCACTCTTAATGTCTCATCTTAAAACCCATTGAAAATCTGTATTAAGTAATAGATACATGAATCATGGCGATAAGTCCTCTTATGACGAGTATTATCTTCCATGTATTACTATGTATTTATTTCTATTAGAACTTATGTGGCAACAATTTCTTAATGAATAAACCTTATGTTTATTCTTGGTCCTACACATATGAATTCTCTCAAATCAAATTAAGGTGCACATAAATATGAGGAAAACATCACAATAATTAACAATTTCATTAAAATAACATTGTCCATACAATGAGAAACTACATAATGGAACCAAGTCCCATATTCATTACACGATCCTTGAATTTAAACGGTGGCATGCCCTTAGTCAAAGGATCAGCGATCATTAATTTAGTGCTGACATGCTCAATGACCACTTTTTTTTCTTTAACATGTTCCCTTATAGCTAAATACTTAATGTCGATGTGTTTATTTCGACTCCCACTTTTGTTGTTTTTAGCCATAAAAATAGTAGTTGAATTGTCGCAATAAATTCTCAATGGATTATAGATAGAATCCATAATTCTGAGCCCATAAATGAAACTCTTAAGCCATACACCATGTAAAATAGCCTCAAAACAAGAGACGAACTCGGCTTCGATAGTGGAAGTGGCAATCAAGGTCTTCTTGGCACTCCATGATACAGCTCCACCGACCATCATAAAAATGTATCCTGATGTTGATTTGCATGAATCAACACATCCAGCAAAGTAAGAATCTGAGTAGCCAATTACTTCCAAATTGTCGGTCCGTCTATACATAAGCATGTAGTTTTTGGTTCCTTGAAGGTACCTCATTACTTTCTTTGTAGCTCTCCAGTGGTTTATACCTGGATCACTCTGATATCGTCCCAACATTTAGACAACAAATGCAATGTCAGGTCTTGTGCAGACCTGAGCATACATTAGGCTTCCGACAGTAGCTGCATACGGAATGTTCTTCATTTGTTTCCTTTCAAAGTCGTTCTTCGGGCATTGGTTCAAATTGAACCTATCACCCTTCACAATGGGAGCTATACTTGGTGAACAATCCTTCATCCGAAATCTCTCTAAAATTTTATTAATATAGGTTTCCTGAGATAGACCCAAGATGCCTCAAAATATGTCTCTATGGATCTTAATGCCAATGACATAAGATGCCTCACCCATATCCTTCATATCAAAATTTTTAGAGAGGAATTGTTTCACCTCATGCAACAAACCCTTATCATTGGTTGCTAGCAAAATGTCATCCACATATAAAACAAGAAAACAAATTTTGCTCCCACTAAATTTCAGGTATATAGATTGATCCATAATGTTTTCTACAAAACCGAAAGAAGAAATTCCATTATGGAATTTCAAATACCATTGGCGGGATGCTTGTTTTAAACCTTATAAGGATTTCTTGAGCTTGCAAACCAATTGCTCACCATCACTAGAGGGGAATCCTTCAGGTTGTTTCATGTAAACCTCCTCATCTAGATCTCCATTGAGAAATGTCATTTTCACATTCATTTGTTGCAACTGTGTAGTCAATTCCTTCTTTCTGAGTGAATCCTTTAACAACAAGTCTTTCCTTGTATCTCTTAATGTTGCCCAATGAGTCTTTCTTTGTCTTAAAGACCCATTTACATCTAATGTCTTTTGCACCATTAGGCAACTCAACAAGATCCAAGACTTTGTTACTCTTTATAGAATCCATCTCTTCCTTAATGGCATCGTACCATAATTCTGATTCTTTACAACTCATGGCTTGTGAAAAGGACCCGGGATCATTTTCAGCTCCAATGTTATAGTCAAATTCTTCCAGATACACAACATAATCATCAGGAATTGTTGATCTCTTTGGTATAGTAGATATTCTTAATGTTGTACCACCATCTTCATGAGAAGTATGTGGTTCAACTCATTGTTCAAAAGTTCTTGGAAACTCTTGAACTACCTAATCTACTGGAATGCCGTCAGCAACTTGTGGAACTTCAACAATTGGTTGTTCAACACCAGTTTGCACTTAAGGGGTGCTGTGAACAATAATCAATCTATCACTTGAGGTGGAAGGTTGAGATTGTGAATGATCCTTCTCAGAAACTATGTTCCTGGTTTCATCACTCCCACTAATCAAGTCATTTTCAAGAAACTTTGCATTTCTTGATTCCACAATCCTAGTGCCATGAGATGGACAATAAAATCTGTAACCTTTAGACCTTTCATCATATCCAATGAAATACCCACTAATGGTCTCTGGGTCCAGCTTCTTCTCTTGTGGATTATATATTCTCACTTCAGATGAGCATCCCCAAATGCACATATGTCGCAAACTCGGTTTCCAACCTTTCCATCATTCAAATGGTGTTTTAGGAACAACCTTGGTTGGAACTCGGTTTAATATATACACTGTCGTCTTAAGTGCTTCAATCCACAAGGATTTAGGAATATTGGAGCTGCTAAGCATACTCCGCACCATGTCCAATAATGTTCGGTTTCTTCTTTCTGCTACACCATTCTGGTCGGGTGAACTAGGCATGGTGTATTGAGCAATAATCCCATACTCTTGAAGAAATTTTGCGAATGGCCCAGGTGCTTGTTCATCTTCTGTGTATCTACCATAATATTCTCCACCTCTATATGATCTCATGATCTTAATTTTCTTGCCGCATTGTTTCTCTACTTCAGCCTTAAATATTTTAAAGGCATCTGATGCTTCATTCTTTTTATGAAGCATCTAGAGATACATATATTGTGAGTAATCATCTATAAAAGAGATGAAGTAACTCTGACCATGTGATTCCATGTATGGACTACATATATCAGTATGTATGATCTCTAATATGTCTGAACTCCTATTGGCACCTTTCTTTGACTTGTTGTTCGACTTTCCTTTTATGCAATCCGCACAAGTCTCAAAATCAGTAAAATCCAAAGTATTAAGTACCCCTTCATTTACCAATCTTTTAATTATTTCTATGGAGATATGACCTAGTCTTTGGTGCCATAATTTAGAGGAATCATCATTAATAACACATCTTTTAGTGCCAGTGTTAACATGCATTGAATCATAACTGACATTGTTTTGTAAATTAATGCAGTAAAGACCATCAGACAAAATACCATTCCCAACACAATCAGATTTATAAAATAAACTGAAAGATATTTCTGAAAAGTTGAAGGAATATCCAAAAGGTACAATCCTTGAAACTAAAATCAAGTTTCTAGAAAAACTTGAAACATAAAAGGTCTTTTCTAATTCTAAAACAAAACCACTACTTAAAGTTAAATAGCATGTTCCTATAGCTTCCACATGCGAGCCCATTTTGTTTCCTGATAAGATGCTTTGCTCACTTCCCACTGGCTTCCTTAGGTTTTTCAAACCCTACAAGAAATTCAAAATGTTAATTGTTGATCCAAAATCAATCCACCAGGTGTTAATATTGACATTAACCATATTAGATTCATAACAAACAAACAAGATTGCATTACCTTTGTCTGCAAGCCATTTCTGAAATTTGGTGCATTCCTTCTTCATGTGCCCCTTCTTTTTATAGAAGAAGCACTTGGAATCCTTCTTGATATCAGTTTGGGGAGGTACTTTACCTTTCCATTTCTTATTGGATTGATATTTTCCCTTTCCATGCGTTGCCAGCATTGCACTTTCTCCCAGTTCCATCACCAGTCTCTCTTCCTCTTGAACACACATGGTCATGAGTTCATTAATTGACTATTTATCCTTATGTGTGTTGTATGAGATTTTGAAGGGTCCATATTGGTGCGGAAGGGTGTTCAGGATGTAGTGCACCAGGAAAGACTCTGATATTTCAACCTCGAGTTTCTTTAATTGAGCCACAATGTCCCGCATTTGCATGATGTGCTTGCGCATACCTTTCACACTGGTGAGCCTTAGGGATGAGAACTTCATGATTAGGGTGCTTTCTAGTGCCTTGTCTGAAGTGAAAATTTGATCATCAATGGCTTTCAGCAAGTCTCGGACCTTTTCATGCTGATCAACGGAACCACGAATACTAGTTGAAATTTTGGTCTTAATGAACATCATGCTTAGGCGATTAGATCACTCCCATTGTTCATAAAGTGTGATGTCTGTTGTAGTGCTGGTGGTTCATCTTTTCTAATAGCATAGTCTATGTCCATCCACCCGAAATGAAGGAGAACTCTCTCCTTCCAGGCCTTATAGTTATCTCCCTTAAGTTCAAGGATATCACAACGAATTTTAGAGAAATTTGCAGGTTGTACAATTGCATAAAATTAAAGATTACACGATTATGTTAAAATTGAGGCCTAAATAAAATTTCATGCTTTACCAATGTAAATCATGCTTAAAATTGAATCTAATGACATAAAAATTGCCTCTGGGCTAAATTTCCAATTCAAGCAGATTCAATTATTCTATCATAGATTTGAACTTTATGATAAAACTATTAATTCATAATTCCTATGGGTAAGTTATGAATAATTTAATATTTTATCCTAATTAATTATATAAATATAATAAAAATTCCTGTGGGATAAAATTTATTATATTTAGTATAATTAATTACAATTTATGTCTAAATATTCCTTATGTGATCCTAATCAATCATAATATATAATATTATTTAATTAGAGATGATGTGGCTATTCTCTAATCAATAAAAAATTATATGGATCACCAAACATTATTTCTTTTATGCATAAAAATTAACTTAATATGAGAATAATTATAAATTACATAAATAAAACTATAATATTCATGCATAACATTCAGCGATGGGTCTCGTATACTCATCCAAAATAGCATTTTTTTAATTAGAGCAGAAATAATCAATTCATGCAAATTAAATATGAGCATAATTAATAAATTTGCACAACAACCCAGCAACGAACATACTCAATCCCTAATGTTCAGAAAAATTTCATAACTCACACAAACACGTTATTAATTAGAATTAGATAGCCACATTATCATAGCAGCTTAGGTGCTCCACAACAGCCACAGATAAGTATTGAGGCCTAACACTAGCTTATAGAGAGTATGATAATTTTATCCAGACATTTGATTAATGACACTAACGACTGTAGGAGAAAAACTTTTAAATATGGCATTGAGAAAAATAAAGCATGTCTATAAACACTAAGGCAGAGATAAAACCTGGCTCTGATACCATATGTTAGAGTAATTAACAATTCTTTATATGTGGAATAAACTCTTAAAAGAATCGAAAAATTGAATTGCCGAATAAATCATACCTCCGACCATTGATGCTACTTTTGTTTTTACTAATTGCTATGGAAGTTTTCCCACTTCAACACCAGATTTTCTTTGGGCTCCTTTTGAGCCGTCTTGAACTTCAATATCAGCCTTGCATTCCTTCACTACTTAAATAGACGGAAAAACAAATCTTTCATCCGTATGGCACTTCCAAGCTCTACTCACTCTAACTTGATGCTGTAAGACTGAAGGGGATTGAATTAGCGAGCTTGGGGACCAAACAGAAGTGTTTATAGCCAAGCTTCCATCAAGCTTCTATTGGCTATGTGTCAAGTGTTCCACAGATCATGGTAGAGAACTGCAGAGGAAGTAATGGACCACTTCAAGAGCTCCCAACAAGAAACTAGTTTAACTGTAGTCGGTTTTCGTAATTTAAGGAAATAATTGCAGTTGGTTTCCAAATCAACTGTGGTTGTTATGGGAGCTATCGACGACAGTTAAGGATCCATTAATAACCATTAAGGGATCTTACATCACAAACTGATTTATATGGACATATCTGCTTGATATAAATCTATGCCTCACAAACTAACCATGACAAACTGATTTATATGGACAAATCTGTCTGATATAAATCTATGCCTCACAAGCTGACGATGGCTAGGGCAAGGAGTTTCCTTATGAAAAAATAGAGAGCTTCTTTTATAGTAAAATCTTAGGAACAATCGTATTTCGATATTAATTGTTTAATGTTTATGCTTCTGCGTAACAGGAAAGGCATAAATGGAGCAACAATGTGAGAAAAGGAACTTCTATTCCTTGATTAGAAGTAGAAGGATTATTGACCAACTCAACAGATAGAAGAATGTAAGACACGTTTGTTAGACAACACTATTGTAACAGGTTTCATGACTCAACTCATCTCAATATGGAGGTGATTTGTAAATTTTATAGGATATTTTAATAGTAAGCTCACCAAATTAAATTTAAACTTAAATCAATTATAAGGAAATGCTAGTAAGTTCACCCAAAACAAATTGAACTTAAAACAATTATAGTGAAATGCATTGTCTGATTATATTTTTAATACTTTCAGAAATAAAAACGCATATTATATTATATAAGAAAACAATTTTTTAATGAATTACTAATAGTTAATTTAATCATCATTTTTATTGTTGGAGAAAAATAATTGAAATGGAAATGAGAAAGAATTCTATTACTATTGATATTGTAGGATATCCAATGCTCAATTTGATTTCTTTGTCCAAGTTGACTTTTCTCCTCTTTACAACATTCTTTAATGATCTCCAATCTTCAATTTGACTTCCTTGTCCAAGTCCAACTCTCTCCTCCTTACAACACATTTTAGTCTTCTCCTTTTAAAGAAGGACTAATAAAACAAACTACACAACTACTTGGAGTGAAAATAGAATCTAATAATGGAAATAAGATCTAGCTCAATATTAGTTGGAAAGAATCTCAACTAAATAGAATTACATGACTAAAATAAGGAAAGAAAGTAGAGCTAGTTTCGTATTAGTTGGAAACAACCCAACTAAATATGAATACACTCCATAACCAAAATATTGATATAAATGGGTTTACACTCTCAAATCAAATTAGTTGGGATATAATCCCAACCAATATTATTTCCTATCATACCATTCTTAATTGGAAAATAATTTCAACTAATATAATTATTATTTCTTTTAAGTTAGTTTACATGATACCCACAAGTTGAATGATAATGGCCATATAATTTCATACTTAGCACAAACAAAACACCGATATGCTATTTATAGAAATTGTGAATAACTATCTGAAATTTGATTTGTTCTAACACGTTATCAAAAAAAAATAATTAGATCATATATATCGATCTCTTCTAGAGAGGCATATAACTTATTTAAAAGATGGTTAAGATGATAAAATGTTATAGAAGAAATAAAAGATATATGTATTGGAATCTACAAGGTCGACTCTATCTGTGTTTTTAGTTTCATCGACATCGGGTTTGAGTCTCCATATCACTCACACTCTCACTCTCTCTACTCCTCTATAATCTCTCTGTCTCTCTCCCAATATTATCCCCCTCTATGCCTAAGAACCTCTTGAGTGCTCAACACACCCAAAAAAGATTTTATGAATTTTTTTCTCTTTTGGCTACCACTTGTTTTCCTTTGCTCTCTTTCTTAATTGAGCCTGTTGTGTAGGGATCGTTAAGTTCGTTTCCATGTCTCATCATCAATCATTCTAGATTTATTTGGACCTGTCAAAGTCAAACCTTTGTATTTAAAAAAGAACTTGGCATTTTAACTAAGAATTCACAACTAAAATTGTAACCCACGGCCTTATGTTTGTCATCAGAAAAATCCGAGTAGTAAAATGGCTACATAGTGACAATAATATCTGATCGTTGATGTATCGTCGACATTGGGAAAATATGAAGGAGGACTACGCTGGATTTTCACAAAGAAGATTCAAGAAATGGTCGATATCCCATCAGTGTCAACGAAATATAAGAGGGATAAACATTGACATGGGCCATGATAAACCTCTGATAACCAATTGTTGATGCATTTTTTCGAGTCGGTGAAATATATAATGTTTAAATGATTTAAAATTTTCGCATTGACACATTTTCGATCAATGATCACTGATGCATTTTTCGGAATCAATAAGTTTTGAGGGGTGTAATCCGAGAAAACTTGTTTAAACATATCATCACTCCTTGTTCCTTGATACTTTTTTGGCATCGGCAGTGTACGACATGTTTGTTAAAACAATTATCTAACAAAAATCCTTGATTCTGAAAAAAACTCTTAAATGAAGAAGCCATTTTCAAACACCAGGTGTCTTTTTTGCGTAGGCATTTCGTATGGCCTAGCTTCATCCTGATTCACCTTAGGTTTCCCTGTGTCCTAGTCACATTTCCAGGTCATCATTTCCACATCATCGTTGTATGGAAATATGGATCGACATCGAATTTTTTTCCAAGAGATATCAACAAACATTGTCTAAAGAAAAGCATCGACTCCAGATCCACCCGTTTAAATTAAGGGAATGATGGGACGTTTTAAGCACACAATAAGATCATATTTTGCAATTTAATAGGCCAATTAATATTTCTCTACAAATACGTTTCTACCCAGTGCGTCGATAGAATAATGGGAATTTTAAATCGTTGATGAACCGCAATGTATCCCGTGCCTGTGTTGCCAACCTACGACTACATTTAATCATGATCATAATATGGATCTTGGGAGGGATTTTGTAGAACCGTACTTACACCCTGAATAAAAGAAGTGATGCGACAAGGTAAGTATTCTCTGTGTTTAAATCACTAAGACAGTGTCGAACTTCAACATTCTTCACACAAGTTTCTTATTTCCAGAGAAGTTGAAGAATCGAAATGAGTGTCTCAAAAGTTGCACTTGATTCTTAGAATTTCCAAACCAAGTTAAGCTAGTGTGAAGAAGAGGTATGTGTTCATTTTATCATTTTGGCGGTCACATTTTATTTATGCATCAGTATTCTCTTTACAACATGATGTCTAACTCTGCTCTCTTTGCAAAAAAATGCTTCCAAGGAAGCAAACGATCACATACTCACCAAGGGAACCAAAATTGAAGGAGGCAGAGGTCAGTGAAGGATCTTCTCCCGACGCTGCAAGGTAGTTGTAATTTTCTATGAGAGTGGAATCGATCATTAAAACATCAACTAAGAACAAATTGACGATGACAAACTGATTTATATGGACATATCTGCCTGATATAAATGTCTGCCTCACAAACTGATGATGACAAATTTCTTTATATGGATAGATCTGCCTGATATAAATCTATGCCTCACAAAGTGATGATGGATAGGCTAAGGAGTTTCCTTATGAATAAATAGAGATCTTCTTATATAGTAAAAGCTTAGGATAGATCATATTTTGATATTAATTTCCTAATGTTTATGCTTCTGCGTAACAAGAAAGGTATAAATGCAGTGACAATGTGACAGAAGGAAGTTCTATTGCTTGATTTTGAGTAGAAGAATTATTGACCAGCTCAGTAGATAGAAGAATGTAAGAAGTTTGTTAGACAACCCTATTGTAACAGGTTTCATGAGTCAACTCATCTCAATATGGAGGTGCTTTGTAAATTTTCTAGGATATTTTAATAGTAAGCTCACCAAAATAAATTTAAAATTAAATCAATTATAAGGAAATGCTAGTAATTTTACCAAAATAAAGTTGAACTTAAAACAATTATAATGAAATTCATTGTTTGATTATATTTTTAATACTTTCAGAAATAAAAACACATACTATATTATACAAGAAAACAAGTTTTTAATGAATTACTAATAGTTAATTTAATCATCATTTTTATTGTTGGAGAAAAATAATTGAAATGGAAATGAGAAAGAATTCGTTTACTATTGATATTGTAGGATATCCAATACTCAATTTGATTTCCTTGTCCAAGTTGAATTTTCTCCTCCTTACAGCACACTTTAATGATCTCCAATCTACAATTTGATTTCCTTGTCCAAGTCCAACTCTCTCCTCCTTACAACAGATTTTAGTCTTCTCCTTTTAAAGATGGACTAATAAAACAAACTACACAACTACCTGGAGTGAAAAGAGGATCTATCAATGGAAATAATATCTATCTCCATATTAATTGGAAATAATCTCAACTAAATAGAATTACATCACTAAAATAAGGAAACAAAATAGAGCTAGTTTCATATTAGTTGGAAACAACCCAACTAAATATTAGTACACTCCATAACCAAAATATTGATCTAAAAGGGTTTACACTCTCAAAACAAACTAGTTGGTACATAATCCCAACAAATATTATTTCATATCCTACCATTCTTAATTGGAAAATAATTTCAACTAATATAGTTGTTATTTATTATTTCCTATCCTGCCATTCTTAATTGGAAAATAATTTCAACTAATATAATTATTATTTCTTTTAAATTAGCTTACATGATACCCACAAGGTGAATGATAATGGCCATATAATTTTATATGTAGCACAAACAAAACACTGGTATGTTATTTATAGAAATTGTGAATAACTATGTGAAATTTGATTTTTTCTAACACTTGCATGTTATTTTTCAAGAAAAATATAAGGCATATATCTCCATTGGTGCATATTTATAGAAAATGTGAATAACTATGTGAAATTTCATTTTTTCTAACACCGGTATGTTCTTTTTCAAGCAAAATATAAGGTATATGTCTCCATTACTGAAGGCTACAAGGGTCTTAACATTATAAAAAAAAAATATCAGATTGTATATATCGATCTCTTCTAAAGAGGCGTATAACTTATTTAAAAAATGGTTAAGATGATAAAATGTTATAAAATAAATAAAAAAATATATGTATTGGAATCTACAAGGTCGACTCTATCTGTGTTTTTAGTTTCATCGAGATCAGATTTGTGTCTCCATATCACTCACATTCTCACTCTCTCCCATTATCTCTACTCTCTAAATTTCTCCCTCTCTCTTCCAATAGTATCCCCCTCTATGCCTAAGAACCTCTTGAGCACTCAACACACCCAAAAAAGCTTTTATGAATTTTTTTTCTCTTTTGGGTCCCACTTGTTTTCTTTTGTTCTTCTTTTTGAATTGAGTCTGTTGTGTAGAGATCACTAAGTTCGTTTCCATGTCTCATCATCGATCAAGTTGGATTTATTTGGACCCGTTAAAGTGAAACCTTTGTATTGAAAAGAGAACTTGGCATTTTAACTAAGAATTCACAGCTAAAATTGTGACCCGCACACTTATGTTCAACATCGGAAAAATTTGAGCAGTAAAATGGCCAAATAGTAACAATAATCTCTAATCACCGATGTATCATTGACATTGGGAAAAAAAGAAGGAGGATTGCGTTGGTTGTTTGCAAAGAAGTTTAAGGAAATGGTTGATATCACATTGGTGTCAACTAAATATAAGAGGGATAAGGATTGACATGGCCCATGACAAACCTCTGATAACCGATTACTGATGCATCTATTCGAGTCGGTGAAATATCAAAGATTTAAATCATTTAAAATTTTTGCATTGACACATTGTCCATCACTGATCACCGATGCATTTTTTGGCATCGCCAAGTTTCGAGGGGGATAATCCAGGAAAATGTGTTTAAACATATCTTTGCTTGTCGATCCTTTATAATTTTTCAGCATTAGCAGGGTAGGAATTGTTTGTTAAAACACTTATCTAACGAAAATCCTTGATTCTGAATAAAACTCTTATATGAAGAAGCCATTTTCAAATGCCATGTGTCGTTTCCGGGTAGGCATTTCATATGGGCTAGTTTCATCTCGAGTCAACTTAGGTTTCCCCATGTCCTAGTCACACTTATAGGTCAGCATTTTGACAACAACGTTGTACGACAAGATGGATTGGCATCAAATTTTCTTCCAAGAGATATCAACGAACATTGTCTAAAGAAAATCTCCGACTCGCGATCCACCCAATTAAATTAGGGGAATGATGGCATGTTTTCACCACAAAATAAGATCATGTTCTGCAATTTAATAGGAAAATTAATTTTTCTCTCTGCATACGTTGCTACCTCATGCGATGATTGAATAATGGGAATTTTAAATCACCGATGAACCACAATGTATCTCGTGCATGCGCCACCAACCTACGACTGCATTTAATATCAATCATAATACAAATCTTGGGACAGATTTTGTAGGACCAGACTTACACCCCTAATTGAAGAAGTGATGTGACAAGGTAAGTATTATCTGCATTTAAATGACTAAGATAGTTTCAAACCTCAACATTATGCACACAAGTTTCGCATTTCCAGAGAAGTTGAAGAAACAAAATGAGTGTCTAAAGAGTTTCACTTGATTCTCATAATTTCAAAACCAAGTTAAGCTAGTGTGAAGAAAAGGTATGTGTTAATTTTATCATTTTGGCAGTTTCATTTTATTTATACAACAATATTATCTTTGCAACATGATGTGTAACTATGCTCTCTTTGCAGAAAAATGCCTCCAAGGAAGCCAATGACCACACGCTCGCCAAGGGCACCAAAATTGAAGGAGGTAGAGGTTAGTGAAGGATCTTCTCCCGATGCTGCGAGGTAGTTGTAATTTTCTATGAGAGTGCAATCGATCATCGAAATGTCAACTAAGAACAAACTAATGATGACAAACTGATTTATATGGACAGATCTGCCTGATATAAATCTATGCCTCACAAACTGATCATGACAATTTTCTTTATATCGCCATATCTTCTTGATATAATTCTATGCCTCACAAAGTGATGATGGCTAGGCTAAGGAGTTTCCTTATGAATAAATAGGGATCTTCTGATATAGTAAAATCTTAGGAAAGATCATATTTTGATATTAATTTTCTAATGTTTACGCTTCTGCGTAACAGGAAAGGTATAAATGCAGTGACAATGTGATAGAAGGAACTTCTATTGCTTGATGTTGAGTAGAAGGATTATTGACCAGCTCAGCAGATAGAAAAATATAAGACAAGTTTGTTAGACAAAACTATTGTAACAGGTTTCATGGGTCGACTGATCTCAATATGGAGGTGATTTGTAAATTTTATAGGATATTTTAATAGTAAGCTCATCAAAATAAATTTAAACCTAAATCAATAATAAGGAAATGCTACTAAGCTCAGCAAAATAAATCTGAACTTAAAACAATTATAATGAAATGCATTTTTTGATTATATTTTCAATACTTTTTAGAAATAAAAACACATATTATATTATACAAGAAAACTAGTTTTTAATGAATTGCTAATAGTTAATTTAATCATCATTTTTATTGTTGAAGAAAAATAATTGAAATGGAAATGATAAAGAATTATTTTACTATTGATATTGTAGGATATTCAATAATCAATTTGATTTCCTTGTCCAAGTTGAATTTTCTCCTCCTTACAACACATTTTAGTCTTCTCCTTTTAAAGAAGGACTATTAAAACAAACTAACAAACTACACAACTACCTCGAGTGAAAAGAGGATCTAATAATGGAAATAAGATCTAGCTCCATATTAGTTTGAAAGAATCTCAACTAAATAGAATTACATGACTAAAATAAGGAAAGAAAATAGAGCTGGTTTCATATTAGTTGGAAACAAACCAACTAAATATGAGTACACTCCATAACCAAAATATTGATCTAAATTGGTTTACACTCTCAAATCAAATTAGTTGGTATATAATCCCAACAAATATTATTTCACATCCTACCATTCTTAATTGGAAAATAATTTCAACTAATATAATTKTTATTTATTATTTCCTATCCTACCATTCTTAATTGGAAAATAATTTCAACTAATATAATTATTATTTATTTTAATTTATTTACATGATGCCCACAAGTTGAATGATAATGGACATATAATTTCATATGTAGCACAAACAAAAAACTCGTATGTTATTTATAGAAATTGTGAATAAGTATGTGAAATTTGATTTTTTTAACACCGGTATGTTATTTTTCAAGAAAAATATAAGGCATATGTCTCCATTGGAGCTTATTTATAAAAAAAAGTGAATAAATATGTGAAATTTGATTTTTTCTAACACTAGTATGTTCTTTTTCAAGCAAAATATAAGGTATATGTAACGTACCTCAAAAACTATCACAAAAAAAAAAAAAAAATTGTTTGTACAATTATCCTTGCACAGTTTCGAGATTCAAGCAATTAAGTCTTATGTTATAAAGCTTGAGTCTAAAAGTTTGTTAGAGACCTTAATTTCATTGATTGTATTTACTATGCAACTTAAAACTTCCTACTCGACGATACAATGAGTGTATACTCCTCCCTTCAATGTTATTTAAAGTCTTGTAAAAATTACCAATATTTTCTTATTTGATGATGTCTATAACACCACCATAGGTTTAACTATATGAGCGACATGTAAATAGGTCTGTTACTTCCATACCTCCAATCGGGGAAAGATTCTCCAATCAACACACAACAACTCCCGAAATCGAGAAAAGTGACTAGCATGTTGAGATTTCGGAGTTTGGGATTTTGCGAGTACAACAACCAACATCAATGCACAACAATTCCTGAAATCACGAAAAGTGACCAGCATGTCAGGATTTCAGATTTTGGGATTTCGTGAGTACAACAACCAACATCAATGCACAACAATTCCCAAAATCACGAAAAGAGACCAACATTCAGGATTTCATAGTTCAGAAATTCACGAATACAACAGCTAATATCAACAGATACAAACATCTGAAATGCCAAACAAAGGGAAGGTTGGCTCAACGCTTTGAGGTTTCAGGGTTCGGAACTTCGTGAGTTCAAGTGTCCCAAACTTCAACATATACGAACTTCCGAAATGCGAAACAGAAAAGTGGGACCCGCATTTCGAGGTTTCCAGGTTCGAGACTTTGTGAGCTCAAGTACCCAAACAACAACATATGAAAACTTCCGAAATGTGAAAAGGAAAGGTGAGACCCACATTTCGAGGTTTCGGGGTTTGGGACTTCGTGAGTTCCTGTGCCCAAACATCATGACTACACAACTTCTGAAATGCGAAAAGGAAAGGTGGGGCTCGTATTTTAGGGTTTTGGGGTTTGGGACTTCGTGAGTTCCGGTGCCCAAACATCAACATAAACAAACTTCCGAAATGCGAAAGAAACATTCCTAGCACTTCGGGATTTCAGGATTCGAAATCCCGTGACTTCAAAAGCCAAAACATCAAACACAAACAACTCCCGAAATTACGAAAAGGAACATGGACTAACATTTTAGTATTTCAGGATTCAGGGTTTCAGGGTTTCAAATGCCAATCAACCACACACAACAACTCTCGAATTCCAAAAGGTGAAAGGATGTGAGACCAACACTTCGGGATTTCGAGATTCAGGGTTTCGGGTTTTCAAAAACCAAACAACAATACACAACACCTCTCAAATTCCGAAAAGTGAAAGGATGTGGGACCAACACTTTAGGATTTCGGGATTCGGGGTTTTGGGGTTTCAAAAGTCAACTTCTAACATATAACAGCTTCTGAATTGCAAAAAAGATAGGAAGGTGGGACCCACACTTCAGAATTTCGGGGTTTGGAAAAGCAAGGGAACATTCGCATAAGTGTAGCCCGCAAGTCACGAATGCCAAAATTCACATTATTTTCATAGCTCTACGATTTTTGCCTTGTATTGGTATTCTTAATTTCGTTCTATGAAAACAATAGGGGTAGAAGGATTCTATATCCGTTTACTTGAAAAAATTCCAAAAATCTAAACTTATGAGTTTATATGCACAGAAGGGCACAAAGGATAAAATTTTATTTATAAGGTAAATTCTATAATATTCACTTAGAGCCTCTTTTAATCAATGCATTAAACGTCAACAGTACTAGATCTATGCATCTATGTAAATACATGATTAAGAATATCATTCCATCAGAGATTCGTCATTATGAATGATGTTCCGAGGGATCTGAGTTTGGTTTCCTGTGGATTTATTTACAGAGAGGATCTACCTCATTGACATTAATCTCCTCCTTTCCTTACTTACTTATAGAAATATAATTACATATTTCCTTCACATATATTCCCCATAGCAAACAAAATGGAAAACGTTACAGTTCTAATTTAATCAATACAATACATTAGAAAAATCATTCAGACAGAGAATGGACATCATTCTAGTTCAGATTTAATATGACATCAAAGTAAAAACATAGCCATTCATAATAGAGAGGGGTAGATCAACATATCTGAATCCAATCCATGGGAAGACAAAGGGAACAACCATGTTCCTCCCAACTTTAGAACAAGGTAGTCAAAGTCACTTGCCCGATTCACCCCCTAACCTGATCATGAATCCATGAGGGAAAACTTGGAAACTCCTCCTTGGCAATGTCATTCAATTCCAACAGTTATCCTCTTTCCTCACACTTACTTAACAACACTCATAAGAGCAAGGCGATTCTATTTTAGCAAGATCCTCTTGCCTCACACTCAATCTACAGTGTTCATAACAACAAGAGAGCTCAGAAATCCTTTCCCAACATACTTGGCAACGTCTTGCCTCCACGCATATGCTATTTATCCATTTTTTTCCCAGGTCTTTTCCCTCCTTTGGGGATTTTCGCATCTTTCTTAATCCAGGATTTTCAGGGGTTGCCAGTGGCCAAATATCTGATTTTCCACTTGTACTCATTATCCCAAAGGCAGTTCCAACTTGTTCCCTACTCATGGAGTCATGGTCAGCTAATTTTTAACATGGTTGTTCCATTTGTCCTCCTCCAGTTAATATAAATATTCTGTTGTGATACAAGTGTCATAGTCAAATAGTTAGTTGAGTCCAAACAGATCTCTACCCAATAGTCACAATAATTAAATACAATATTAAATTTGAAATTCAGAATTGCCATAAATGGAAAAAAAAATTAATATTCATTCCTTTCCTAGAACAGGATTGGATGAGATTTCCGCAAATCTCCCTCCAATTCCCAAGTGGCCTCCTCAGGACTAAAGTTCTTCCATTGCACCTTTACGTGAGCGACGGCTCTATTCCGAAGTGTTATTTATCTCCGGTCTAGAATGCGTAGGAGTTCCAGCTAGAACTCGCCCTCGGGTTCCACCTGCACCAAGTTCCAATCAATCGGATGAGTAGGGTTATGAATATACTTTTTCAACAAAGAAACATGAAATACATTATGAATTCTTAGATTAGTTGGAAGGGCAAGCTGATATGCTACGGGTCCAATTCGAGCCAGTATCTCAAAGGGCCCAAAAAACTTGGGTGTCAGCCTGGCATAGTTCCCCAACTTTAGCGAGCTTTTTCGGGCTTTGACCTTCAAATAACCATGGTCTCCCACTTGAAATTCCAAGTGTCTTCTTTTCTGATCTGCATAACTCTTATGTATTTCCTATGCTTCTTTTAAGTTCTGTTGTACTTTCTTTACCATGTTCTCCATTTCCTAGAGCATCTCTGGTCCAACCATGAGTCTGTCAGTTGGATTATCCCAGCTAATTGGAGTTGTACACTTTCTGTCGTACAGTATTTCGAAAGGGCTCAACTTAGCCAAAGTTTGGTACCCATTGTTATATGCAAATTCTACCAAGTGTAGGTAGTCTTCCCACTTGTTCGGCTTTGTTCTTACATACATATGGAGCATATCCTCTATGATTTTATTTTTCCTTTCGGTGTGTCCATTCATTTGTGGATGATAACTCGTACTGAAATTCAACTTAGTATTTAGCCCTGCAAACAATTCCTTCCAAAAAGAAGATGTGAATTTTACGTCTCTATCTGAAATCACCATTTTAGGAATACCATGCAGTCTAAAAATTTCTTTCATGAATATTTCAGCAATGTTAATAGCTTTAAAAGTAGACTTTACAGGAAGAAAGTGTACAAACTTAATGAGTTTATCGATTACAACCATGATTGAATCATTTTGTTTCTGAATTTTAGGAAAACCTGTTATAAAGTCTAGCGATATGGTCTCACATTTCCATTCTGGTACTGGTAATGGTTGTAATAAGCTAGCTAGATGCTAGTGTTTGGCCTTAACCTGCTGACAATCTTGGCACCTAGCCAAGTACTCTGTTGCTTCGCCCTTCATATTAGGTTAGTAAAATAGTTTTTTGAGTTTTGTTATTGTTTTCTGGTAACTTGGATGGCCAGAGTATGGTTTCTTATGCACTTCGTCTAAAATAGTTAATTTTAGCTCTGTTGAATCTGGTATGTAAAGTTTGTTTTTAATTCTTAATAGTCCCTTCTTGTCGATACTTATATCTGGTTTATCTGAGTTTGTGATAATATTTTGAAAATTTTCCATTATCTTAGTGTAATTTCCATCGTTGATACCTATCGTCCTTATTCTTTGTTCCAGATCACTTTCTGGCCTACTGATGTTTATCTCAAATAACCCATGGATTCTACACCTTAAAGAATCTGCTACTTTATTTTCCTTACCCTTGATATGTCTAACCTCGAAGTCAAATTCGCTCAGGAAGGCTAGCCACCTTGCTTGTCTTGCATTAAGGTTTGGTTGGTTAAACAGATATTTCACCTCGCTATTATCCGTCAATAGTAAGAATTTTCTTCCCATTATATAGTGTCGCCACATTTTTAAGTCATGTATTACTGCTGCCAATTCTAAGTCATGAGTGACATAATTTCACTCGTGTTCCTTTAATTTCCAGGACTCATAACAAATCATGTGCCCTTCCTGAGTTAGAACACCACCTAGTCCCTCTTTACTTGCATCAACACATACTGTGAAGTCTTTATCTGGGTCTGCTACCTTCAAGATGGTCGTCGATGTCAATAATTCCTTTAGCTTGCTAAAACTGTCTTGACACTTTTGCGACGAGTTAAAATTGGTCCCTTTCTTTTGTAGTGACATGATAGGGTAGGCTATCTTGGAGAACCCTTCTATAAATCTGTGATAATATATGGTGATTCCCATGAATGACTAGATATATGCCACATCCTTAGGCACTGGCCATTCCATAATGGCTTTTATCTTTTCTGGGTCTACGACAATACCTTCCGAGGAAATGACATGCCCTAAATATTGTATTTTTTTTTATAAAAATCACATTTGAAAAATTTTGTGTATAGTTTGTGTTTCCTTAGTGTTTGCAGAACTATTCGTAAGTGTTCATCATGTTCCTCCTCCATTTTATAATAGACTAGAATATCGTCGATAAATACTACTACAAACTTGTCTAAGTACTGGCTGAAAATGTTGTTCATCAAGCACATAAACATGGCTAGTGCATTAGTGAGTCCTAAAGGTATGACTACAAACTCGTAGTGTCTATATCTTATTCGAAATTTTGTTTTGTTTATTTCCTAGTCCTTTATCCTAACTTGATGATAACCGGATCATAAATCCAATTTTGAGAAGATCGATACATAGTCTCAGAGTACCATCTTTCTTTTTCACAAAGAGGACTGGTGCTCCCCATGGCGAGACACTTGGTCTGATATACTCTTTATCCAACAATTCCTATAATTGTATTTTTAATTCTATCAGTTCTGGTAGACTCATTCAGTAGGGTTCTTTTGAGATAGGGGTTGATCCGAGTAGTAAGTCTATGGAGAAATCTATTTCTCTCCTAGGAGGCAATTCTCGTATCTCATAAACAAACATGTCTCTAAATTCATGTAGGACAACAAAGTCTTCTAACTTGGGATTATCTTCTTTTTCTAATAGGTTTGTTACTTGGATGGCATAAACTTGACATCCCTTTCCAATACATGTCTTGAATTGCATCGCTGAAACTTGTCTGACTGAAACAAGTTTTGGTATGCCTTGGGCTGTTCTAATAGTGCCAAAATTATCTTTATAGCTAAGTATCTTGGTATAACAATCTAGTACCAGTTTGTGTTGTTCCAACCATTCCATCCCAATAATCATATCATAAGACCCTAGTGGTAGGATGTTTAGATTGGTTCTTATCTTTTGACCGTCTAAGTTGAACTCAGGATCATAAATAAAGTTGACTACTTTTCTTTTAGTACCTGTTGCTAGTTGTACAAGCCAAGATTTTGCATGCTTTTGTTTCTTAAGTTTATTCGACTCTACTACATCGGGAGTAATATAACTTAATGTATCTCCAGGGTCAATTAAAATAGAAATTTGAGTGTCATGGATTTTACCTTCGATCTCTACCACCGAGGACTGGTGGTCAGCTTGTCGACCATCTATGGCTGCATTTATCCGATGCAAACTTCTGCCCATGTCTCCAACTGTCGAGGATTCCTGTAAATTGTGAACAATAGTTTTGTTTGTTGTAATTAAACATGGACAGTTCCTCCTTAGATGGGGCTCTCCACACTCCCAACACTTTAATGGCTTGCGGGAGTTGTCCCCAAATTTCTTCATTCCCAGGTTTATCGGTGTACCGTTACCTTTCATATTCAGATGATTGGAGTGAAAATCCTTCCTTGGGAAACTTTTTGCTGCATTCCGATAAGGAGTTGGCTGGTATCCCTTCTTTTGCTGGTTTATTCCATCTTGCTTCTTATACTTCCAGGTCTTGGGAAACTCTACCCACTGTTTATACTAGTCATAGCACATTCGTGCTTTCCTGAATGCCTCACTCAAGGATTTGGGGTTTTCAAACTCAATTCTGTCCCTATAGAACTGTGGTAAACAACGTAAGAATCACTGGATTTTTACCTTATCCTCCCGGATGTATGGTGCGAAGCTTAGTAGTTCCAAAAATTTATTTATAAGGTCCTCCATCGTCATTTGTCTAAGTCGTAACTCATAGAATTATTTCTTCTTCGTTTCATAATAGATTTTAGAATATATACTAAGCAATTAATGTGGCCCTGTTCAGGCCCAGTGTTGTAAATTTTGCTCTGATACCATATGTAATGTACCTCAAAAATTGTCACAAAAAAAAATAAAATTGTTTGTACAATTATCCTTGCATAGTTTCGAGATTCAAGCAATTAAGTCTTCTGTTATAAAGATTGAGTCTAAAAGTTTGTTAAAGACCTTACTGTCGTTGATTGTCTTTACTATGCAACTTAAAACTTCCTACTCGACGATACAATGAGTGTATACACCTCCCTTCAACGTTATTTAAAGTCTTTTAAAAACTACCAATATTTTCTTATTTGATGATGTCTATAACCCCAACACAGGTTTAACTATATGAGCGACTTGTAAACAAGCTTGTTACTTCCATACCTCCAATCGAGGAAAGATTCTCCAATCAACACACAACAACTCCTGAAATCACGAAAAGTGACCAGCATGTCGGAATTTTGGAGTTTGGGATTTCACGAGTACAACAGCCAGCATCAATGCACAACAATTCCCGAAATTGCGAAAATTGACCAGCATGTCAGGATTTTGGAGTTCAGGATTTCGCGGGTACAACAACCAACATCAATGCACAACAATTCTCGAAATCGCGAAACGTGACCAGCATTCGGGATTTCAGAGTTCAAAAATTCACGAATACAATAGCTAATATCAACAGATACAAACCTCTGAAATGTGAAACAAAGGGAAGGTTGGACTAGCGCTTTGGGTTTCAGGGTTTGAAACTTCATGAGTTCAAGTGTCCCAAACTTCAACATATACGAACTTCTGAAATGAGAAAAGGAAAAGTGGGGCCCGCATTTTGGGGTTTCGGGGTTCTGGACTTCGTGAACTCAAGTACCCAAACAACATATGCAAACTTTCGAAATGTGAAAAGAAAAGGTGAGACCCACATTTCGATATTTTTGGTTTCAGGACTTCGTGAGTTCCCATTCCCAAACATCATCATTACAAAACTTCCGAAATGCAAAAAGGAAAGGTGGGGCCTGCATTTTGGGGTTTCGGGGTTCGGGACTTCGTGAGTTCCAGTGCCCAAACATCAACATAAACAAACTTCCAAAATGCGAAAAAAACATGCCCAACACTTCGGGATTTCGGGATTTGAAATCCTACGACTTCAAAAGCCAAAACATCAAACACAAACAATTCTCGAAATTACTAAAAGGAACGTGGACTAACATTTTGGGATTTTAGGATTCAGAGTTTCATGGTTTAAAATGCCAATCAACCACACACAACAACTCCTGAATTCTGAAAGGTGAAAGGATGTGAGACCAACACTTCGGGATTTTGGGATTCGGGGTTTCAGGTTTTCAAAATCCAAACAACAATACACAACAACTCTTGAATTCTAAAAAGTGAAAGGATGTGGGACCAACACTTCGGGATTTCAGGATTCGGGGTTTCGGGGTTTCAAAAGTCAACATCGAACATACAACAACTTCTGAATTGTGAAAATGATAGGAAGGTGGGACTCACACTTCAAGATCTCGGGGTTTGGAAAAGCAAGGGAACATTTGCATAAGTGTAACCCGCAAGTCGCGAATACTGAAATTCACATTATTTTCATAGCTCTAAGATTTTTGCCTTGTATTTGTATTCTTACTTTCATTCTATGAAAACAGTAGGGGTAGAAGGATTCTATATCCGTTTACCTGACAGAATTCCGAAAATCTAAACTTATGAGTTTATACGCACAGAAGGGCACAAAGGATATTTTTTTGTGTATAAGGTAAATTCTATGATATTCACTTAGAGTGTCTTTTAATCAATGCATTAAACATCAAAAATACTAGATCTGTGCATCTATGTAAATACATGATTAAGAATATCATTCGATCAAAGATTGGTCATTATAAATGATGTTACGAGGGATCTGAGTTTGGTTTCTTGGGGATTTATCTACAGAGAGGATCTGCCTCATTGACGTTAATCTCCTCCTTTCCTTCCTTACTTATAGAAATATAATTACAGATTTCCTTCACATATATTCCCCACAACAAACAAAATGGAAAATGTTACAATTTTGATTTAATCAATACAATCCATTAGAAAAATCATTTAGACAGAGAATGGACATCATTCTAGTTCAGATTTAATATGACATCGAAGTAAAAACATATCCATTCATAATAAAGAGGGGTAGATAAACATATTTGAATCCAATCCGTGGGAAGACAAAGGGAACAACCACATTCCTCCCAACCATAGAACAGGGCAGCCAAAGTCACTTGCCCGATTCACCCCCCTAGCCTGAACATGAATCCATGAGGGCGAACTTGGAAACTCCTCCTCAGCAATGTCCTTGAATTCCAACCGTTATCCTCTTGCCTCACACTTACTTAATAGTTCTCATAACAACAAGGTGATTACGTTTCAACAAGCTCCTCTTGCCCCACACTCAATCTGCAGTGTTCATAACAACAAGAGAGCTCAAAAATCCTTTCCTAGCATACTCGGCAACATCCTGCCTCCTCGCATATGCTATTTATCCATTTTTTTGCGTGGGTCTTTTCCCTCCTTTGGGGATTTTCGCAACTTTCTTAATCCCTAATTTTCAGTGGTTGCTAGTGGCCAAATCTCTGATTTTCCACTTGTAATCATCAACCCAAAGGCAGTTGCAACTTGTTCACTATCCATGGATTCATAGTCAGTTGATTTTTAACATGGCTGTTCCATTTGTCCTCTTGCAGTTAATATAAATATTCTTTTGTGATACAAGTGTCATAGTCAAGTATTTAGTTGATTCCAAACATATCTCTGCCCAATAGTCACAATAATTAAATACAATGATTAAATTCGAAATTCAGAATTGCCATAAATGGAAAAAAAATTCTAGATTCGAATTTGCCAAAAACGGAAACAAATTTCTAGCACACAAAATATAAAAATATTTTTTTGGGGGGGATGTCACAGTATATGTCTCCATTAGTTAAGGCTACAAGGGTCTTAATGTTATAAAAAAAAAAAAAATAGATCATATATATCGATCTCTTCTAGAGAGGCGTTTAACCTATTTACAAAATGGTTAAGATGATAAAATGTTATAGACAAAATAAAAAATGTATGTATTGGAATCTACAAGGTCGAATATTTCTGTGTTTTTAGTTTCATTGACATCGGATTTGTGTCTCCATATCACTCACACTCTCACTATCTCTCACTACCTCTACTCCTCTATAAATCGCTCCCTCTCTTTCCCAATAGTATCCCCCTCTATGCCTAAGAACCTCTGGAGCGGTCAACACACCCAAAAAATATTTTATGAAATTTTTTCTCTTTTCGGTAACACTTGTTTTCTTTTGTTCTGCTTTTTGATTTGAGTCTGTTGTGTAGGGATCGTTAAGCTCGTTTCCATGTCTCATCATCGATCAAGTTGGATTTATTTGGACCTGTCAAAGTGAACCCTCTGTATTTAAAAAAGAACTTGGCATTTTAACTAATAATTCACAGCTAAAATTGTGACCCACGCACTTATGTTCGACATCCAAAAAATATGAGAAGTAAAATGGCCAAATAGTGACAATAATCTTTGATCGTTGATGTATCATCGGCATTGGGAAAAAATGAAGGAGGAATGGGCTAGTTGTTCACAAAGAAGCTTTAGGAAATGGTCGATATCAAATCGGTGTCAACGAAATATAAGAGGGATAAGGATTGAGATGGGCCATGACGAAGCCCTGATAACCGATTACTGATGCATCTGTTCGAGTCGGTGAAATATCAAAGATTTAAATCATTTAAAATTTTAGCATTGACACATTGTCCATCACTGATCACCGATGCATTTTTCGGCATAGACAAGTTTTGACGGGGGTAATCTTGGAAAACATGTTTAAACATATCGTTGCTCGTCAATCCTTGATACTTTTTCGGCATCGGAAGGGTAGGACCTATTTGTTAAAATGCTTATCTAACAAAAATCCTCGATTTTGAATAAAACTCTTATACAAAGAAGCCGTTTTCAAACGCCATGTGTCTTTTCCGAGTAGTAATTTTGTACGGCCTAGCTTTAACCCTAGTCAACTTAGGTTTCCCCATGTCCTAGTCACACTTCGAGGTCAGCATTTCGACATCATTATTGTACGAAAAGATGGATCAACATCAAATTTTTTTCCAAGAGATAACAACGAACATTGTCTAACGAAAAGCGCTGACTCTCGATCCACCAGTTTAAATTAGGGGAATGATGGGTTGTTTTCAGCACAAAATAAGATCATCTTCTGCAATTTACTAAGCCAATTAATGTTTCGATCTGCATACATTGATACCTCGTGCGACGATCGAATAATGGGAATTTTAAATCGGCGACGAGCCACAATGTATCACATGCCTGCACAGCAAACCTACAACTACATTTAATCTCGATCATAATACAGATCTTGCGACAGATTTTGTTGAACCACACTTACACCCTGAATTGAAGAAGTGATGCGACAAGGTAAGTATTCTCTGCATTTAAATCACTAAGACAGTTTCTAACCTCAACATTCTTCAAAAAAGTTCCTCATTTCCAGAGAATTTGACGAAGTGAAATGTGTGTCTCAAGAGTTGCACTTGATTCTCAGAATTTCAAAACCAAGTTAAGCTAGTGCGAAGAAGAGGTATGTGTTAATTTTATCATTTCGACAGTCTCATTTTATTTATACATCAGTATTCTCTTTGCAATACGATGTCTAACTCTGCTCTCTTTGAATAAAAATACATCCAAGGAAGCCAATGACCAGACGCTTGCCAAGGGAACCAAAATTGAAGGAAGCAAAGTCCAGTGAAGGATCTTCTCCACACGCTGCGAGGTTGTTGGAATTTTCTATGAGAGTGGAATTGATCATCAAAACATCAACTAAGAACAAATTGACGATGACAAACTGATTTATATGGACAGATCTCCCTAATATAAATCTATGCCTCACAAACTGACGATGACAAATTGATTTATATTTACACATCTTCCTGATATAAATCTATGCCTCACAAACTGATGATGGATAGGCTAAGGAGTTTCCTTATGAGTAAATAGAGATCTTATTATATAGTAAAAGATTAGGAAATATCATCTTTTGATATTAATTTTCTAATGTTTATGCTTCTGTGTAACAAGAAAGGTATAAATGTAGCGACAATGTGACAGAAGGAACTTCTATTGCTTGATTTTGAGTAGAAGGATTGTTGACCAACTCAGCAGATAGCAGAATGTAAGACTCGTTTGTTATACAACCCTATTGTAACAGGTTTCATGAGTCAACTCATCTCAATATGGTGGTGATTTGTAAATTTTTTAGGATATTTTAATAGTAAGCTCACCAAAATAAATTTAAACTTAAAACAATTATAAGGAAATGCTAGTAAGTTCACCAAAATAAATTTGAACTTAAAACTATTATAATGAAATGCATTGTGTGATTATATTTTTAATACTTTCAAAAATAAAAACACATACTTTATTATACAACAAAATGAACATTTAATGAATTACTAATAGTTAATTTAATCATCCTTTTTATTGTTGGAGCCAACAATATTAAAGTAAAAATAAAAAATAATTGAAATGGAAATGAGAAAGAATTATATTAATATTAATATTGTATGATCTCCAATACTCAATTTGATTTTCTTGTCGAAGCTCAATTTTCTCCTCCTTACAACATACTTTAATGATCTTCAATCTTCAATTTGATTTCCTTGTCGAACTCCATCTCTCTCCTCCTTACAACACATTCTAGTCTTCTCCTTTTAAAGAAACACTAATACAACAAACTACACAACTACCTGGAGTGAAAATAGGATCTAAGAATGGACATAAGATCTAGCTCCATATTAGTTGGAAAGAATCCCAACTAAATAGAATTACATGACTAAAATAAGGAAAGAAAATAGATCTAGTTTCATATTAGTTGGAAACAACTCAACTAAATATGAATACACTCCATAACCAAAATATTCACATATCTGGGTTTACACTCTCAAATCAAATTAGTTGGTATATAATCCGAACTAATATTATTTCCTATCCTACCATAATTAATTGAAATTTAATTCCAACTGAGATAATTATTATTTATTATTTCCTATCCTACCATTCTTAACTGGAAAACAATTCCAACTAATATAATTATTATTTCTTTTAAATTATCTTACATGATGCTCACAAGTTGAATGATAATGGCTATATAATTTCATATGTAGCACAAACAAAACAAATTTTAATGCTTTATAATGTTGTTAAAAATGTACCATATTTTGTACTCATCAAGGACTATGCATTTTATTTTCTTATATTATGGAGATTACAATACAAAGTTATCCAAGCTTAGCTATGAGCCACTATGGGCTATGAAATGTTGGCCATGATCGAAGACTCTAAAAATAATACATGGTTTCTTAGGTCTAACTGGCTACTACATAAATGTTGTGAAAATTTATAGGGAACTACAACCCCTTTAATGACCTTTCTCAAGAATAGCACATTTGTGTGGAATGATTTCATAAAGAAGGCCTTTCATGCCTTAAATTAAGCCATATGTACTAATCCAATATTATAAATGCCCAATTTCACTAAGACATTCATCATGGAATGTAATACCTTTAAAAATGGCCTTGGGATAGTGTAGATGCAAGGGGGTTGCATAATGGCATTCACTAGTAAAAACTTGTGTGATCGGTAATTCCACTTATTAGAAAGAAATGATTGTCATCAATAGATGCAATATGTACCTCATTAGGTGGTGCTTATAGATCAAGACAAGCAATCATATATTGAGGTACCTTTTACAAAAAATGTTGTCATCACCAAAGAAACAAAAATGGGTCACTAAGATATTCGGTTATGATTACGAAATCATATACAATAAAGGGAAGGAGAATGTGTTGGTTGATTCCTTTTCTAAGAAATATGAGGATAAAGAACCCATGTTTTCCTTATCCTTACTAGTACCAGATTATATTTTAGAGGTGACACATGAATGGTTAGATAATGGCAAGATGTTTTAACTCATCCAATGGATCAAGGAGGACTCCAACCTCCCTGCACCATATGTTTTGTAGCATATGCTTGGTGGCATGACCACTTGAGGTATAAAGGGTGTATTTTCTACTACCAAACTCTACTTTAAAAGAATGGCTTATAATGTAATTACATTCTTATCCTGATATGTGTCACACGAGCTTTTAGAAAGTATAATAATGAGATATTAAGTTCTCCTTTTGGGAAGGTATGGAAAAAATAAATCTACATTGTTGTAGCTAAATGTGACACATGTCAAAGAAAGAATGTGAAATACTGAATACCTTCGGGGAATTACAACTTCTATTGATCCCTAGGATTACATTTACATGGATTTGTTGTTTTCCTTCCTAAATCCAACAATAGATATGTTATTGTCTTGGTATTTGAATTATTTTCCAAATATGATTAATTTTTTTCCATACATCACCCATTTACACCATCCATTGTTTCTTAAGGATTAACGTATCGGATTTTTAAATCAAAATAATTTTTTAACCTTCATAAAAGAATTGTGAACACACCTTATGAAGCATCAAGTAGATCGGCATCACTCCATGTGTTCTTTTGAAAAGGGTCATCATTAGGTGTACATAATCTATCCCCTTCTAGATTTGAACTTGTGACCTATTAGGAGGAGACACATGTTTTTAACCATTAGACCTATTAGGCCCACTACAACGATATTTCAGTTATTTTGAATAATATTTTATGGCTGGTTCCTATTACATATAGATCTTCACCAAAATATGATAATGAATGAATATGATAATGAAAGGGAAGTCCATTGTTAATTTTCCTCTTTGTTAAATTAATTATGGCAACTAGGGGCATGGTATTTACTATTTTGGAGCATAACGTATACATGATAGAAGTATACTAATGGATGTAATAGGCATAAGTCATAAATGACAAGTGACAAGCATAAGTCAGACCAGATAAATCTCTCGTTCCTTCATAAACGATAAGCATTCTGTGATGAAACATTCTGAGATCCAAATAACCGATGGGAACAATCAAAGCAAATCAAATCAAAATTGGACGCATATATAAATTTTTTGTTGTGAAACAAAGCTTGCAAATTCATGGCAAATGAGAAAGCCTTATGTAAGTGGCAGCTAAGCTTGCAAACATTTTGTTATGACATTTTATTCCGTTATTCCATTCTTTCGCTGCATGGCTTTGCCTTCAAACGAGCCTGAATATCTTTGACCAGGAAATCGCGGCAATATCTTCACGCCAAACAGATGCCCGGACCTCTGTAAATGCACCAAGAAACATCAACATTATTAGATAATAGTATTTTTTTTAACGTCTTAAATTTTCATAAACAAAGAAAATGTACGTAATGTTACATTGTTTTTTGATCAGATAAGCAACCATCTGGTTGATCCCACACTGTCTTTTCCCACCAATTGTGCTGTCAAACCTGATGTATCCCTCTTCTCCCCACTCAATACCCCATGAATTCTTTACGATAATGTAGTATGTTCCTTGTTCACTACCAAAACCAACTGCTACAAGGCCATGATTAATATTGGTTCCACATGTCCCTGACAGCATGCCCTACAATAAAAAGACAAACCCAGATGGAATTAACATGGAAATTTCTTGAGAAGAGACAGTCAGTAGAAACGATAGTCTATTGTGTGTGGTTCTTGTTAAATATAATGTAACCTCAACAGGCTGACTGTACACTGCCAACTATCCTGGCCAGCTATACTTTCTATTCTTGATTTGCTTGAGCCTATTTAGCTCGGCTATTTCCTTTTGCATAGTACTTCTTCATTAACTTCTTCATGTACTCATTTTGTACTCTTCTTCATATATTCTAATATACTGTCTTTCTGTTTTATTCTTTCCTCTCTGAATTTCTTGCTTCACAATTTATCATGGTATCAGAGCTTCAGCAGTAAGCCTCTTCACACAGGCTGGAGAGAAACACGATCCTCAAATAGCACAGAGCTTACACGGATCTTGAAAACATGCGACACAGTATTTTTCACAAGGATTGGAGAGTTGTCCATTCATACTCTCAAAAGATCCTCGCAGGAATCTCACATGAGGAAGCAGTGTGCTATACACTCAAAAGCTTGAGGAAGTGAAGACTACAGATGGAGAAACAGTAAATATTCTTGCAAAATATTCAAATTCGTAAAAGATTCATGAAGAAGAGATGTAGGACGCAGGAACATTTCAAGAACTCAAAGAATTCGTTCAAATTCATTCAAGATTCCTACAAAAAGCAGAATCATTTAAATATTTATGGGAATTCTCTCAAATCCATCAAAGATTGCAACAGACAACGCTAAGCTTCAAAGAACTCGTGAAATTATTTCAAATCTTTGAAAGAATCACGAATTTTTTCTTCCGTAGAAGAAAATTCCTTCAAACACAGCAAAGATCGTGTCAGAGGAGCAAAGAATAGCCGACGCAGCAGTAAGATCCTTCCTCCAAAAAGATCTGAGGAAAAAATCCAGTTCAGAAGGGATGAGGAGAGCACGGAAAAGGTGAAAGTATTTCAGCCGTTAGATCTTGCGTAGAGGACTGACAGCCATTGGATCCGCGAGAAAGTGCACGAGGTTTAGTCCTCTGGAGCGCAAAGGTGAAATTTCAACTCGTGAAGTTGCAAAATCTTGAAATCATCTAGACCATACATCAAGAGACACATGGCGAGATCTCGGCATTTTGCTGACTCGCAAGGTGTAAAGGTCAGAAGACAGCCGTGAGAATTTGCGAATTGCGAAATCATGAGTTATTCTGGACCGTTGGATCGAGATAGATCGTGAGCCATCGATCTGATCTGATCGTAAAATCAGGGATTGGGAGTTGGACAAGCAAAGGAGACTGATCTCCAAAACCCCGATACGCCAAATCTCGACATCACGTATCGCGAAATCTTGAGAGGATTGTGAGTCGTCCATCTTACAGGACAAGTGGCAGCAGATCCAAGTGCCATCATTTTGGCATTTCAGAGTTCACGATATCGAAGGTATTGTTGAAGAAAGGTTGTGACACTCCACGGCGAATGTCCCGAAATCCCAAAAAGATCACAGCCGTCCATTTGTTTGGACACGTGGCAAAGATCGAGGAAACCGTCAGCATCTCGGCTACTGGGGTTTCAACTTGACAAAGGATTTGGAGTCACAAGTCGCGAAATCGCAAAACGATGAGGAACGTCTATATTAAGGGTACGCGTGGCAACAATCTAGGCCTTCGGGGAAAGTCCTGAAAGGAAAGGGCCATCAGCATTTCAAAGATCGAGTGATCGAGAAGCCAGAGGTTCTCGACATCGAGATACAGGAAGTCCCGAAACCTGAAATCACGAACTCAAGAGTCGCGAAATATCGATACACAAATGTCTGAAATAATCTGAGTCGTTGATCTCAAATCAACGAGGATCGTTGATCCTTGAAGCCAATTCGGCATTTCTGTAAATCGAATATCGGGGAATCAAGGAGCCAGAAGAGCTTGCTAACAACGTTCGCGAAGTTGCGAAATCCAGAATCCTGAAATCCCGAAAGGATCTGGACCGTTGAAATTTTCCAAAGGTGAAATTTTGGCATTTCGCATACCAGGAGTCCGAAGGACCCATGATCGTCGCAGCAAAATCGTCGAAGTCCCGAAACACAAAATCCCAAAAAAGGCGTTTGAATAAGCGCCAGGATACTTCGGATTTCGGCGATTTGAGGGACAGAGAACCAACAAAGGCATCGCTATTCTCTGATTCACGAAAATCCAACAGTTCTTTAACCTTTAGTCATGTGGTCACATTGTTCGGAGACAAAGGGCCAATCTAAGGCCGTTAAGCCCTCTTCGACATTTCAGCAATTGGAGGTTGGAGTGAAAAGAGATTGGAGGACTCGTATAATGAAGTCCCGAAGACAGCATCGCGAAGCCAAAAATTGCGAAGTCAAAACTCACGAAGTTCCGAAGACAGCATCGCGAAGTCAAAAATTGCGAACTCAAAACTCACGAATTCAGCAAAACCACTGCAAATTACATGTAGGAGACAGGTAAGTAAGATTTTTTTTTTGTTTTTGCTGAATTCTTTAAAAGATGGCGACGTCTAGCAATTTAGGACCAACTCAGGGTCCGATTCTTCTTGGAAAGAACTATGAGTTTTGGTCTCTTCGGATGAGATCCTTCTTGCAAGCATAAGAGTGCTGGGATCGGGTGGATCATGGATATGTGGAACCAGATCCAATAGACCTGTCTGCCATGACTAATCAGCAGAAAATTGCTCAGGCAACGTAGAGAAACAGAGAAAATAAAGCTAAATTTTGGATTCAAAATTCTGTGGATGACTCGATTTTCTCAAAAATCACAGGCGCTGGTACTTCAAAACAGGCCTGGGACATCCTTAAATCTTCTTACCAAGGAAATGACAGGGTCAAAACAGTTAAACTGCAGACCTTGAGAACACAATTCGAGACTCTAAGGATGACAGAGTCTGAAAATGTGGATCAGTTCATGACTAGAGTCATGGGCATCGTCAACCAGATCAGACTAACTGGTGAAACCATCACTGATCAACGAATTGTTGAGAAAATCCTCAGAAGTTTACCAAAAAAATTCAAAATGGTTGTAACAACAATCCTTGAATCCAAGGATCTGTCATGTTTTTCAATAAATGAACTAATTGGTTCTCTGGTGACACATGAGACCAGACTGCATCTCACAGATGAGTCAATCGCCAATGCTTTCAAAATGAAATTCTCCTTTAGCAGAGGGCGAGGCAGAGGGCGAGCCAGAGATCACCAAGGAAGAGGGAGCAGTCACAGAAATCCTCATTCCAGTGGAGGACACAGACAAAAGAAACCAAATCAACACTTCCAAGCACACAGACAACAAAATCAGAATCAGAGATTTCAGCCTCAAAGAGCCAGACGGAGAAGATGAAATGAGAAATCAAGCATACAATGCTATTACTGCAAAAAGTATGGGCACTATGAATCTGAATGCAGGAAGAAGCAAGCAGATCATCTCTCAGACATAGCACATGTGTCAAATCACATAGGAGAAAACTCAGGAGGTATGTTTCTTTCGTGCAACAAGATTGAACAACAACCTAAAGATCTTTGGTTGCTGGACAGTGGATGCAGCAATCACATGACAGGTAACAAAGATTTACTTTCATGCATAGATTCTTCACTCTCATCTGATATTACACCTGGAAATGATTATTTAGTCAAAGTTCAAGGAAAAGGAACTGTTCCTATTCTTACTAAACAAAATATAAAGAAAGACATAAACAATGTCTATCATGTTCCAGATCTGAAACATAATTTGCTAAGTGTAGGACAGCTCATTGAACATGGCTATAAGGTACTTTTTGAGGGAGCATCTTGCAATATATATGACAAAATCCCAAGTAGAAAATTGATTTCTGAAGTCCACATGACTCAGAATAGGATGCTTCCCCTTACACTCAGAACTGCAAATCTAACTCAACCATATGCACAAAGTGCATCCACCCTGAATGAAACTATGGTTTGGCATACAAGATTTGGACATCTACCATTTCAGAGTCTAAGTCTTCTTCAAAAGAACTCCATGGTCAAAGGTCTTCCTATCTTTAAAGAGCAAATTCCTCCATGTGAGTCTTGCATACTTGGAAAACATAAGAGGACCAGTTTTCCATAGTCTTCCAATCCAGCCAAACAACATCTTGAATTTGTTCACACTGACCTATGTGGATCAATGCAAATAGAGTCCATAGGTGGTAGCTTTTATTTTCTAACGTTTATTGATGATTTCAGCAGAAAAATCTGGATCTATTTTCTCAGACACAAGTCTAAAACTTTTGCAAAATTCAAAGAATTCAAGGCAGAAGCTTAAAAATAGAGTGGCAAATATATCAAAGCACTCAGGTTAGATGGAGGAGGAGAATACAACTCCAGAGAATTTGCAAATTTCTACAAATCACAAGGCATTATCATGCAAACAACAACCAGGTATACTCCACAACAGAATGGAGTGGCTGAAAGGAAAATTCAGACAATAATGAATATGGCAAGAACACTTCTTAAAGAGAAAGTTTGTCAAATATTTTTTGGGATGAAGAAGTAGCATGCTCAGTTTATCTCCTAAATAGATCTCCAACCACAAGTCTAAAGATGAAAGTCCCTCAAGAAGTATGGAGTGGGACAAAGCTCAATGTTGTGCATCTAAGGACATTCGGATGCATAGAATACGCTCACATACCTTCCGAATTAAGGAAGAAACTTGATGACAAAAGTGAGAAATGTATTTTCATTAGATATAGTGAAACATCTAAAGCTTACAGGCTTTACAATCCAATCACCAAGAAACTAATTCTCAACAGAGATGCAAAATTTCTAGAAAATCAATTCTAGAATGATTCAGAAAATCAGCAAATGGACAGTCAAAATCCATTTCTACCAAGTTCTAAAAATGTAGAAAATTCAGGACAACAAGTACCTCAAACTATTATTCCAAGATTGCAGGTACAAAGACAACCTGAAAATTCTCAGGATAACTCAACTTCTAGCAGAGAATCATTCTCTGAACCACACAAGCAGAGAACTCGAAGTTTGAGAGAAATCCATCAGCAGTTGGATGACTTTGAACAACACAACCTTTTTGCTTTAATGTCATGTCAACCTACATCTTTTAAGGAAGAAACTAAGAAGCCACATTCGGTTCAATCCATGAACCAAGAAATTGACTCCATTGAGAAAAATCAGACATGCGATCTTGTTGATTTGCCAAGTCACAAGAAAAGTATTAGTGTCAAGTGGGTTTACAAAACTAAACTCAATGAAAAAGGGCAGATCGAAAAACACAAGGCAATACTTGTTGCCCAAGGATTCTCACAACAACCTGGTACTGATTATGGTGAAACTTATGCTCCAGTAGCAAGATTAGACATTGTAAGGACTCTATTGGCCATAGCAGCCCAATACAAATGGAAAGTATACCAGATGGATGTCAAGTCAACATTCCTGAATGGTTTCTTAGAAGATGAATTTTATGTCGATTAGCCACCTGGATTTGAAGTCCAACAGCAGCCAACCAAAGTATATCGGTTGAAGAAAGCCTTGTATGGCTTAAAGCAAGCTCCAAGAGCTTGGTACAACAGAATTGACACTTACCTGATCAAAAGTGGTTTCAGCAGAAGTCAAAATGAGCCAACTCTTTACACCAAAACAGATCAGCACGATAAAATTTTGATTGTATGTTTATATGTTGATGACATGATCTATACGGGAAATATTGAGTTAACAAATTTTAAACATGCCATGCAATCTGAGTTTGAGATGACAGATCTTGGCATAATGAAATATTTTTTAGGGATTGAGGTTGATCAATCAACCAAAGGCATTTTTTTCTATCAGAAAAATTATGCAGCGGACATCATCAAAAGATTCTGCATGGAAGACTGCAATCCAGCAGAAACCCCTATACCCCTAGGCACAAAATTGATCAAGAAAGATGAAGGCCCTACAGTGGACTCTACCCTCTACAAAAGTTTAGTAGGCAGTTTGTTGTATCTTACAACAACTAGGCCTGACATTATGTATGCAACCAGCCTTGTTTCCAGATTCATGGAATCCCCCAAAGATTCTCATTGGAAAATGGTGAAACGAATTCTAAGATATGTTGCAGGAACTCTCAATTTTGGCTTATTTTACACTAAATCTGATAGTAATCAACTTTCTGGTTACACAGACAGTGATTTTGCAGGCAGCCTAGGCGACAGAAAAACCACATCTGAACATGTTTTTCAACTGGGCACGAACCTGATCTCATGGGCGTCAAAGAAGCAACCAATTGTTTCAATATTTTCTACAGAGGCAGAGTATGTCGTTTCTACCTCAGCTTCCTGTCAAGCTGTGTGGCTGAGAAGAATATTGAAAGATATGTCACATACAAAAAAGGATCCAACTCCTATTTTCTGTGACAATACTTCAGCAATTGCTCTATCCAAAAATCATGTGTTTCATAAGAAATGCAAACACATTGACACTCGTTTTCATTTCATACGCGAGCTAGTCAATAATGGTGATATTGTACTGCAATTATGTGGTTCTCGAGATCAACTTGTTGATATCTTTACAAAGCCACTGGGAAAATCGGTTTTTGATTTTCAAAGACAACACTTAGGCATAATCAGTTCTGATGTTTGTAACTGTTGAGTTTAAGAGGGAGTGTTATATATAATGTAACCTCAACAGGCTGACTGTTTGTCCTGGCCAGCGGTACTTTCTATTCTTGATTTGTTTGAGCCTATTTAGCTCAGCTATTTCCCTTTGCATAGTACTTCTTCATTAACTTCTTCATGTACTCGTTTTGTACTCTTCTTCATATATTCTAATATACTGTCTTTCTGTTTTATTCTTTCCTCTCTGCATTTCTTACTTCACAATTTATCAGTTCTGACGCCTTTGTAAAGCTGGAAGTTTCTGCCAGAGGCATCGATTCCCACACTGAGGGGCTGATTAGCCAACACTTGTAAAAGGGCATCTCCGTTGCTCACAGGAACATCCTCGTAACCATCGATCGATACAACTGTGTTCTTCAACTGAACATGAGCATGCAGCAGCAGAAAATCAGGAGAAACATATTCAGAAAATCAGGAAAAATATGTTCTTCAGCTGATCCTGCAGAAGACATTAATAAAATTCCATTTCATTCTATTTCAATATATCTAAACTTATAACCACCTACCTGTTCCCTATCACATTGTGTGCGTTGGGCCTGGTAAGGGTAATCTGATTCTGAACCAATTCCCTTATTAGAAATAATGAAAGAATATAAATCGTCGATAGCTCCCCCATCGCAACCGTTGTTAACAGTGTCACAATCTATAAGCTCTTGCTCGGAAAGGGAAACCAGATTGCCTGTCACGATTTGGTTGATACCCTCTACTGCTCCAACTACGCTGAAAGCCCAACAACTCCCTGGATAAAGTACATACCCACAAATTGGAAATGCAAATGAGATTCGATTTAATCAATAGTTTTGATAAAAAGATAAATCTCAAGATTCAGCTCAGTTACACCCAGAAGAAGCACCTTTCCTTTTCTAGATATGTCTAAACCTTTAGGATGGATATATAGATAAGCACCAAACAAATCTGAGATTTAAAATGGAACTGACGCATTAACGGAGCCGAGGCAGTAACTGAAATTTAGCTACTCCCATCAACTTTGAGGCTTCTTAACATTAATTTAGATTTTACAGATGAATGAACTCACCGCATTGGCCTTGATTTTTCACACCAATCAGTGCACCTTTCGTCCTCCAGTCTATAGACTTGGGCAGATCACTTACTTTTTCATATCTGAATGCCTTGTTAGGACCTCTAAGCATATTAGGTATATTTCCGTGGTATGTTGATTTGAATTCAACATAACTTGTGGATATATTAGCTATATTTCCGAGGTATGTTGATTTGAATTCATCGCGACTCATATCCGCAAATGCGTTAAGGCCAATCCAGTAGCTCAGGTTCTGCTGGTTAACTTCGTCTATATATCTCAGATTGTCTCTGAAAATCTCGAATCTCTGTTGCTTCTCCTCGCCAAATCATAGACCTTGTTGTTCTTAACAAGCCATGATTCATAAAGACTCATAGTTCTGTCGTCACTGAGAAGATCCTCAGGGGAGTATTCGAAATCCCTCGCGGATGTCAAGGCGATGAATATCAGGCAGACGAAGAAGAATGCAGGGAGAAATGTGTAACCCATCTGAAACCAAAATCAGAAACAGATTGCTCAGTCAGAATCAAGTCCAAGCGAAAGTTCAAACTGAAACTAAAATGAATTCTCTGTTAGAAATCAATATGGGTTGACAGATATAAATCTATGCGTCGCAAACTGATTTATATGGACAGATCTGCCTGATATAAATCTATGCCTCACAAACTGACCATGACAAACTGATTTATATGGACAGATCTCTCTGATATAAATCTATGCCTCACAAGCTGACGATGGCTAGGCTAAGGAGTTTCCTTATGAATAAATAGAGAGCTTCTTATATGGTAAAAGCTTAGGAACGATCATATTTTAATATTAATTTTTTAATGTTTATGCTTCTGCGTAACAGGAAAGGGATAAATGCAGCAACAATGTGAGAAAAGGAACTTCTATTGCTTGATTAGAAATAGAAGGATTATTGACCAGCTCAGCAGATAGCAGAATGTAAGACACTTTTGTTAGACAACCCTATTGTAACAGGTTTCATGACTCAACTCATCTCAATGTGGAGGTGATTTGCAAATTTTATAGGATATTTAAGCTCACCAAAATAAATTTAAACTTAAATCAATTATAAGGAAATGCTAGTAAGTTCACCCAAAAAAATTTGAACTTAAAAAAGTTATAATGAAATGCATTGTCTGATTATATTTTTAATACTTTTAGAAATAAAAACACATATTATAATATATAAGGAAACAAATTTTTAATGAATTACTAATAGTTAATTTAATCATCATTTTTATTGTTGGAGAAAAATAATTGAAATGGAAATGAGAAAGAATTCTATTACTATTGATATGTTAGGATATCCAATGTTCAATTTGATTTCTTTGTCCAAGTTGACTTTTCTCCTCTTTACAACATACTTTAATGATCTCCAATCTTCTATTTGACTTCCTTGTCCAAGTCCAACTCTCTCCTCCTTACAACACATTTTAGTCTTCTCCTTTTAAGGAAGGACTAATAAAACAAACTACACAACTACTTGGAGTGAAAATAGAATCTAATAATGGAAATAAGATCTAGCTCCCTATTAGTTGGAAAGAATCTCAACTAAATAGAATTACATGACTAAAATAAGGAAATAAAATAGAGCTAGTTTCATATTAGTTGGAAACAGCCCAACTAAATATGAATACACTCCATAACCAGAATATTGATATAAATGGGTATACACTCTCAAATAAAATTAGTTGGTATATAATCCCAACCAATATTATTTCCTTTCCTATCATTCTTAATTGGGAAATAATTCCAACTAATATAATTTTTATTTATTGTTTCTTATCCTACCATTCTTAATTGGAAAATAATTTCAACTAATATAATTATTATTTCTTTTAAATTAGTTTACATGATACCCACAAGTTGAATGATAATGACCATATAATTGCATACTTAGCACAAACAAAACACCGGTATGCTATTTATAGAAATTGTGAATAACTATGTGAAATTTGATTTTTTTCTAACACGTTATCAAAAAAGATTAATTAGATCATATATATCGATCTCTTATAGAGAGGTGTATAACTTATTTAAAAGATGGTTAAGATGATAAAATGTTACAGAAGAAATAAAAAATGAATGTATTGGAATCTACAAGGTCGACTCTATCTGTGTTTTTAGTTTCATCGACATCGGGTTTGTGTCTCCATATCACTCGCACTCTCACTCTCTCTCACTCTCTCTACTCCTCTATAAATCTCTCTGTCTCTCTCCCAATATTATCCCCTTCCATGCCTAAGAACCTCTTGAGCGCTCAACACACCCAAAAAAACTTTTATGAAATTTTTTCTCTTTTGGGTACTAGTTATTTTCCTTTGTTCTCTTTCTGAATTGAGCCTGTTGTGTAGGGATCATTAAGTTCATTTCCATGTCTTATCATCGATCATGCTTGATTTATTTGGACCTGTCAAAGTGAAACCTTTGTATTTAAAAAAGAACTTGGTCTTTTAACTAAGAATTCACAACTAAAATTGTGACCCACGGGCTTATGTTCGGCATCGACAAAATAAAAGAAGTAAAATGGCTACATAGTGACAATAATATTTGATCCTCGATGTATCATCGGTATTGGGAAAAGATGAGGGAGGATTGCACTAGTTTTTCACAAAGAAGATTCAAGAAATGGTTGATATCCCATCAGTGTCAACGGAATATAAGAGGGATAAACATTGACATGGGCCATGACGAACCTTTGATAACCGATTGTTGATGCATTTGTTCGAGTCGGTGAAATATAAAATATTTAAATCATTTAAAATTTTTGCATTGACACATTGTCGATCAGTGATCACCGATGCATTTTTCGGCATCGACAAGTTTCGAGGGGTGTAATCCAAGAAAACTTGTTTAAACATATCGTCACTCATCATTCCTTGATACATTTTTGGCATCGGCAGTGTACGACATGTTTGTTAAAATAGTTATCTAACGAAAATCCTCAATTCTGAAAAAAACTCTTAAAGGAAGAAGCCATTTTCAAACACGAGGTGTCTTTTCCACATAGGCATTTCGTATGCCCTAGCTTCATCCCGATTCACCTTAGGTTTCCCCATGTCCTAGTCACACTTCCAGGTCAGCATTTCCACATCATTTTTTTATGGCAATTTGGATTGGCATCGAATTTTTCTCCAAGATATATCAACCAACATTGTCTAAAGAAAAGCACCAACTCTGGATCCACCCGTTTAAATTAAGGGAATGATGGAATGTTTTAAGCACACAATAAGATCATACTTTGCAATTTAATAGGCAAATTAATAGTTCTGTGCAAACACGTTGCTACCCCATGCGTCGATCGAATAATGGGAATTTTAAATCATCGATGAACCACAATGTATCCCGTGCCTGCGCTGCCAACCTATGACTGCATTTAATCGCGATCATAATACGGATCTTGGGACGGATTTTGTAGAACCACACTTACACCCCGAATTAAAGAAGTGATGTGACAAGGTAAGTATTCGCTGCGTTTAAATCACTAAGATAGTGTCGAACCTCAACATTCTGCACAAAAGTTTCTCATTTCCAGAGCAGTTGAAGAATCAAAATAAGCGTCTCAAAAGTTGCACTTGATTCTCAGAATTTCAAAACCAAGTTAAGCTAGTGCGAAGAAGAGGTATGTGTTAATTTTATCAGTTTGGCGGTCACATTTTATTTATGCATCAGTATTCTCTTTGCAACACGATGTGTAACTCTACTCTCTTTGAAGAAAAATGCTTCCAAGGAAGCCAACGACCACATGCTCGCCAAGGGCACCAAAATTGAAGGAGGAAGAGGTCAGTGAAGGATCTTCTCCCAACGTTGTGAGGTAGTTGTAATTTTCTATGAGAGTGGAATCGATCATCAAAACGTCAACTAAGAACAAACTGACGATGACAAATTGCTTTATATGGACAGATCTGCCTAATATAAATCTATGCCTCACAAAGTGACGATGGATAGGCTAACGAGTTTTCTTATGAATAAATAAAGATCTTATTATATAGTAAAAGCTTAGGAATGATCATATTTTGATATTAATTTCCTAATGCTTATGCTTCTAAGTAACAAGAAAGGTATAAATGCAGCGACAATGTGACAGAAGGAACTTCTATTACTTGATTTTGAGTAGAAGGATTATTGACCAGCTCAACAGATAGCAGAATGTAAGAAAAGTTTGTTAGACAACCCTATGCTCATAGATCATTTATACTTTTTCAGCATTGTCAGGGTAGGCACTATTTGTTAAAACACTTATCTAACGAAAATCCTTGATTCTGAATAAAACTCTTATACGAAGAAGCCATTTTCAAACACCACATGTCTTTTCCACATAGGCATTTTGTATGGCCTAGTTTCATCCCGAGTCAACTTAGGTTTCCCCATATCCTAGTCACACTTCTAAGTCAGCATTTCGACAACAGCGTTGTATGACAAGGTTGATCGACATCAAATTTTTTTCCAAGAGATATCAACGAACATTGTCTAAAGAAAATCACTGACTTGCGATCCACCCATTTAAATTAGGGGAATGATGGGATGTTTTCACCACAAAATAAGATCATGTTCTGTAATTTAATAAGACAATTATTTTTTCTCTCTGCATACGTTGCTACCCCGTGCGATGATTGAATAATGGGAATTTTAAATCACCGATGAACCACAATCTATCCCGTGCATGCACCGCCAACCTACGACTGCATTTAATCTCAATGATAATACGAATCTTGGGACAAATTTTGTAGGGCCACACTTACACCCTGAATTGAAGAAGTGATGCGACAAGGTAAGTATTATCTGCGTTTAAATGACTAAGACAATTTCAAACCTCAACATTATGCACGCAAGTTTCGCATTTCCAGAGAAGTTGAAGAAGAGAAATGAGCGTCTCAAGAGTTTCACTTGATTCTCATAATTTTAAAACCAAGTTAAGCTAGTGCGAAGAAAAGGTATGTGTTAATTTTATCATTTTGGTGGTGTAATTTTATTTATACATCAATATTATCTTTTCAACACGATGTGTAACTCTGCTCTCTTTGTAGAAAAATGTCTCTAAGGAAGCCAACGACCACACACTCGCCAAGGGCACCAAAATTGAAGGAAGCAAAGGTCAGTGAAGGATCTTCTCCCGACACTGCGAGGTCGTTCTAACTTTCTATGAGAGTGGAATCAATCATCAAAACATCAACTAAGAACAAACTGACAATGACAAACTGATTTATATAGACAGATCTACCTAATATAAATCTATGCCTCACAAAGTGATGATGACAAATTGCTTTATATGGCCAGATCTGCCGGATATAAATCTATGCCTCACAAAGTGATGATGGCTAGGCTGAGTTTCCTTATAAATAAATAGGGATCTTCTGATATAGTAAAATCTTAGTAAAGATCATATTTTCATATTAATTTTCTAATGTTTATGCTTTTGCATAACAGGAAAGGTATAAATGCAGCGACAATGTGATAGAAGGAACTTCTATTGCTTGATGTTGAGTAGAAGGATTATTGACCAGCACAGCAGATAGCAAAATGTAAGACAAGTTTGTTAGACAACACTATTGTAACAGGTTTCATGAGTCGACTGATCTCAATATGGAGGTGATTTGTAAATTTTCTCGGATATTTTAATAGTAAGCTCTTCAAAATAAATTTAAACCTAAATCAATAATAAGGAAATGCTACTAAGTTCAGCAAAATAAATCTGAACTTAAAACAATTATAATGAAATGCATTGTTTGATTATATTTTTAATACTTTTTAGAAATAAAAACACATATTATATTTTACAAGAAAACTAGTTTTTAATGAATTACTAATAGTTAATTTAATCATCATTTTTATTGTTGGAGAAAAATAATTGAAATGGAAATGAGAAAGAATTCTTTTACTATTGATATTGTAGGATATCCAATACTCAATTTGATCTCCTTGTCCAAGTCCAACTCTCTCCTCCTTACAAAACATTTTAGTCTTCTCCTTTTAAAGAAGGACTAATAAAACAAACTGACAAACTACACAACTACCTCAAGTGAAAAGAGGATCTAATATTGGAAATAAGATCTAGCTCCATATTAGTTGGAGATAATCTCAACTAAATAGAATTACATGACTAAAATAAGGAAAGAAAATAGAGCTAGTTTAATATTAGTTGGAAACAACCAAACTAAATATGAGTACACTCCATAACCAAAATATTGATCTAAATTGGTTTACACTCTCAAATCAAATTAGTTGGTATATAATCCCAACAAATATTATTTCACATCCTACCATTCTTAGTTGGAAAATAATTTCAACTAATATAATAATTATTTATTTTAATTTATTTACATGATACCCACAAGTTGAATGATAATGGACATATAATTTCATATGTAGCACAAACAAAACACTCGTATGTTATTTATAGAAATTGTGAATAATTATGTGAAATTTGATTTTTTTTAACAACGGTATGTTATTTTTCAAGCAAAATATAAGGCATATGTCTCCATTGGTGCTTATTTATAAAAAATGTGAATAACTATGTGAAATTTGATTTTTTCTAACACTGGTATGTTCTTTTTCAAGAAAAATATAAGGTATATGTCTCCATTAGTGAAGGCTACAAGGGTCTTAATGTTATAAAAAATAAAAAATAAATAGATCGTATATATCGATCTCTTCTAGAGAGGCGTAAAACTTATTTAAAAAATGGTTAAGATGATAAAATCTTATAGAAGAAATAAAAAATGTATGTATTGGAATCTACAAGGTCGACTCTTTCTGTGTTTTTAGTTTCATCGACATCGGATTTGTGTCTCCATATCACTCACACTCTCACTCTCTCTCACTACCTCTACTCCTCTATAAATCTCTCCCTCTCTTTCCCAATAATATCCCCCTCTATGCCTAAGAACCTCTTGAGTGCTCAACACACCCAAAAAAGCTTTTATGAAATTTTGTCTCTTTTTTGTAACACTTGTTTTCTTTTGTTCTGCTTTCTGATTTGAGTCTGTTGTGTAGGGATTGTTAAGCTCGTTTCCATGTCTCATCATCGATCAATTTGGATTTATTTGGACTTATCAAAGTGAACCCTTTGTATTTAAAAAAAAACTTGGCATTTTAACTAATAATTCACAGCTAAAATTGTGACCCACGCGCTTATGTTCGACATCCGAAAAATCTGAGAAGTAAAATGGTCAAATAGTGACAATAATCTTTGATCACTGATGTATCATAGGCATTGGGAAAAAATGAAGAAGGATTGCTAAAACTCTTATCTAACGAAAATCCACGATTTTGAATAAAACTCTTACACGAAGAGGCCATTTTCAAACACCACGTGTCTTTTCTGAGTAAGAATTTCATACAGCCTAGTTTCATCCCGAGTCAACTTAGGTTTCCCCATGTCCTAGTCACACTTCGAGGTCAGCATTTCGATATCAGCGTTTTACGGCAAGATGGATCAACATCAATTTTTTTTCCAAGAGATATCAATGAACATTGTCTAATGAAAAGTGTCAACTCCCGATCCACGCGTTTAAATTAGGGGAATGATGGGTTGTTTTCAGCACAAAATAAGATCATGTTCTGCAATTTAGTAAGCCAATTAATGTTTCACTCCGCATGCATTGCTACCCCATGCGACGATCGAATAATGGGAATTTTAAATCGGCGATGAACCACAATGTATCTTGTGCTTGCACCGCCAACCTACAATTGCATTTAATCTCGATCATAATACGGATCTTGAGACAGATTTTGTTGAACCACACTTACACACTGAATTGAAGAAGTGATGAGTATTCTTTACGTTTAAATCACTAAGACAGTTACTAACCTCAACATTCTTCACAAAAGTTGCTCGTTTCCAAAGCAGTTGACAAAGTGAAATGAGCATCTCAAGAGTTGCACTTGATTCTCATAATTTCAAAACCAAGTTAAGCCAGTGCGAAGAAGAGGTATGTGTTAATTTTATCATTTCAATGGTCTCATTTTATTTATACATCAGTATTCTCTTTGCAATACGATGTCTAACTCTGCTCTCTTTGAATAAAAATACATCCAAGGAAGCCAATGACCAGACGCTCACCAAGGGAACCAAAATTGAAGGAAGCAGAGGTCAATGAAGGATCTTCTCTAGACGTTGCGAGGTAGTTGGAATTTTCTATGAGAGTGGAATCGATAATCAAAATGTCAACTAAGAACAAATTGACAATGACAAGATGATTTATATGGACAGATTTTCCCAATATAAATCTATGCCTCACAAACTGACGATGTCTAGGCTAAGGAGTTTCTTTATGAGTAAATAGAGATCTTATTATATAGTAAAATATTAGGAAAGATCATATTTTGATATTAATTTTCTAATGTTTATGCTTCTGCATTACAAGAAAGATATAAATGCAGCGACAATGTGACAGAAGGAACTTCTATTACTTGATTTTGAGTAGAAGGATTATTGACCAACTCAACAACGACTTGTTTGTTAGACAACCCTATTGTAACAGGTTTCATGAGTCAACTCATCTCAATATGGAGGTGATTTGTAAATTTTCTGGGATATTTTAATAGTAAGCTCACCAAAATAAATTTAAACTTAAAACAATTATAAGGAAATGTTAGTAATTTCACTAAAATAAATTTCAACTTAAAACTATTATAATGAAATGCATTGTGTGATTATATTTTTAATACTTTCAAAAATAAAAACACATACTATATTATACAACAAAACGAACATTTAATGAATTACAAATAGTTAATTTAATTATCCTTTTTATTGTTGGAGCCAATAATATTAAAGTAAAAATAACAAGTAATTGAAATGGAAATGAGAAAGAATTATATTACTATTAATATTGCATGATCTCCAATACTCAGTTTGATTTTCTTATCAAAGCTCAATTTTCTCCTCCTTACAACATACTTTAATGATCTTCAATCTTCAATTTGATTTCCTTGTCGAACTCCATCTCTCTCCTCCTTACAACACATTCTGGTCTTCTCCTTTTAAAGAAACACTAATACAATAAAGTACACAACTACTTGGAGTGAAAATAGGATCTAAGAATGGACATAAGATATAGCTCCATATTAGTTGGAAAGAATCCCAACTAAATAGAATTACATGACTAAAATAAGGAAACAAAATAGATCTAGTTTCATATTAGTAGGAAACAACTCAACTAAATATGAATACACTCCATAACCAAAATATTTACATATATGGGTTTACACTATCAAATCAAATTAGTTGGTATATAATCCGAACTAATATTATTTCCTATACTACCATTCTTAATTGAAAAATAATTCCAACTAATATAATTATTATTTATTATTTCCTATCCTACCATTCTAAGTTGGAAAATAATTACAACTATTATAATTATTATTTCTTTTAAATTATCCTACATGATGCTCACAAGTTGAATGATAATGGCTATATAATTTCATATGTAGCACAAACAAAACATATTTTAATGCTTTATAATGTTGTTAAAAGTGTACCATATTTTGTACTCATCAAGGACTATGCCTTTTATTTTCTTATATTATGGAGATTACAATACAAATCTATCCAAGCTTAGCTATGAGACACTATGGGCTATGAAATGTTGACCATGATCAAAGGCTCTAAAAATAATACATGGTTTCTTGGGGCTTACTGGCTAATACATAAGTGTTGTGAAAATTTATAGGGAACTACAACCCCTTTAATGACCTTTCTCAAGAATGGCACCTTTGTGTGGAATGATTTCATAAAGTAGGCCTTTCATGCCTTAAATCAAGCCATATGTACTAATCCAAGATTATCAATGCCAAATTTCACTAAGACATTCATCATGGAATGTAATACCTATAAAAATGGCCTTGGGATAGTGTAGATGCAAGGGGGTTGCATAATGGCATTCACTAGTAAAAACTTGTGTGATCGGTAATTTCACTTATTAGAAAGAAGTGATTTTCATTCCGCTTATCTAACGAAAATCCCCGATTCTGAATAAAAATCTTATACGAAGAAGCTATTTTGAAATGCCACGTGTCTTTTCCGAGTAGGAATTTTGTACAGCCTAGTTTCATCCCGAGTCAGCTTAGGTTTCCCCATGTCCTAGTCACACTTCAAGGTCATCATTTTGACATCAACGTTGTACGACAAGATGGATCAACATCAATTTTTTTTCCATGAGATATTAACGAACATTTTCTAACAAAAAGCGTCGACTCCCAATCCACCCATTTAAATTAGGGGAATGATGGGTTGTTTTCAGCACAAAATAAGATCATGTTCTGCAATTTAGTAAGCCAATTCATGTTTCACTCTACATACATTGCTACCCCGTCCAACGATCAAATAATGGGAATTTTAAATCAGTGATGAACCACAATGTATCTCGTGCCTGCACCGCCAACCTACAACTGCATTTAATCTCGATCATAATACAGATCTTGCGACAGATTTTGTCGAACCGCACTTACACCCTAAATTGAAGAAGTGATGCGACAAGGTAAGTATTCTCTGCATTTAAATCACTAAGACAGTTTCTAACCTCAACATTCTTCACAAAAGTTGCTCGTTTCCAGAGCAGTTAACGAAGTGAAATGAGCGTCTCAAGATTTTCACTTGATTCTTAGAATTTCAAAAACAAGTTAAGCTAGTACGAAGAAGAGGTATGTGTTTATTTTATTATTTCGACGGTCTCATTTTATTTATACATCAATATTCTCTTTGTAATACGATGTCTAACTTTTCTCTCTTTCAAGAAAAATACATCCAAGGAAGCCAATGACCTCTAGGACACATCAGCAATGCTCAAGCCCAGGTTCCCATCGATTTTGACCATTTAAGGTCTCAAGGCTGGCAACTATTCTGAGGAACAATGAGGTGTCTACATCCCACCCGACACAAGCAGACCAAGCCTACTAAGCTAAGGACAATCATCTGAACAACCCAACACACCCAAAATTAAATTACACAAGTAACTAGAACCCTTACAGTGAGCAAAACCAATCACATTGAACGTTTACAAAACCAAGTACAAACATTAATTAATAATAAACAACAACACCCTCAATGGGAATCACAAGCTAAAAATGAGTTCGTCAACAACCCAACCATTAATCAAGACTAAATGGTCAATATCTATGATTTAAATTGGCGTTAATTATAGATCAATTAACCAGTCTAAATTCCATTAGTCAACGAGTTGCCAACCGAACTTAACATCAATTACAACTCAAATTTAGCAAGTCTGAGTTACTAATTAGGCGATATCTATAAATCCAACTAACATCAATTACATATCTAAATTAGCAAGTCTAAATTTGCAATCTAGTCTTTACTTACCATACTAATTTTAATATTTATTACAACGTAAATGGACAATTCTATAGTAATCTAAATCCCCATCCAACTAGCCATAAACTTGAATAACAACATTAACATTCTAAAGTGGAATGCTACCTTTAGCACGTATGAATAGTTAAACCTCAACATTAGTCTATCTATAATGACCGAACTAACCACACTGGTTGTTTACTATCATTGAGGGGGAAACTACCAGCTAATAACATTGCTGTGGAAAATCAACAGGGTAATTACATATCTGCTACATAAAAATTTATTACAGCAGTTAACAAGCCATTTAACATAATGATTAACATCACAATTAATTTAGCAATAACAAGGTAGTTTGCATGACTATTTCATAACAAGTAATATAGCACTAACAAGGTGATTATCATGCTAGTTAACATAACAGTTAAAATAACAGTAGCAAGGCAATTTATATGACGGTTAACATAATGATTGATAGTGTAGTAACAAGTCAATTTACATAACTGTTAACCATTTAACTCGATGCATCATTTAATCAATACGACAGAAATGGTTGACCATTGACTCGGGGTAGTAATTAACATGGCAATTATTGGACCAAAGACATCGCTGTAGCAATTATCCTGGCAATTAATAAGGAAATAATATAACATTTAATATTTCAATTAACCTGATAATTACAGCAAAAAGGGAAACTGTTGACCATTAACATTGTTGTAGCAATTGTTCTGGCAATTGATAAGGCATTTAATATAGCAGTTATCATTGCAATTAACTTGGTAATTACATGGCCAATAACATCGTTCTGGCAATGAAAGTGTGGCAGTGAGAACGTTGGGTATACACTCAAGGAGAATTAGAATAAAAGGGACAATACAACTGTAGAAGGACCAACTCATGGTCATTCAACAACACACTCTGTCAACTTCAAGGCAACTTCATGCCCAATCCAAAAAACACAGTCAACAATTTAAAGACAAAAATCTTGGTCAATTTCATCAAGCTCCGACAACAATCTAAAGGAAAAAGTGTGGGTAATTACAACAAGTCAGTCATGTTTTTAAAAGGAAAATCGTTGTGCTATATATCGACAAGATGTAGGTTACCCTTTTAATGGAAAAACAAAGTCTTTAAGGCAGTAAACACAGTCACAATTAATTTGCAAATCACCAGGACACAAGGCATCAATTAGTAGTAAATTTTTTTTGTAAAACGCAGTCTTCTTCAAGGGGAAAATTTCCCCAAAAGTAAAAATGAAATGCAAACTTGAGAGGGCTAAAATTGTCAGGCAACAAAGGTAATCAAATAGAAAATCTTAAGTGCAAGACACAGTCTTCTTCAAGGGGAAAATCGCCCGAAAAGAAGAAAAAAATCAAAATGCAAACTTGAGAGGGATGAATAAACCGAGGTTTCCCCCTTTCACTACCAGGATGCCAATGCCAATGCATACAGGAAAACAAAAACGTTTTTTTATTTCTTACCAGTGTACCAAATGTAAAACGCAAACAGAGAGTTTAATTGTTTTTCCATTGTCGGAATTTCAATCCAAAAATGCAGACATGAATCAACTCGTTTTCCATTGCCAGAATATCAATACAAAAATGCAGACATGAATCAACTCATTTTTCCATTTCCATAACGCAAATACAAATGTTGACATGAATCAACTCGTTTTCCATTGCCAGAATGCAAATACAAATGTAGACATGAATCAACTCATTTTCCATTGCTAGAATACCAATAGAAAAAATCAAACATGATTCAACTCATTTTTTTCCATTGCCAGAGTGCAAATACAAATGCAGACAATAGTAAGAGAACTGAAAGGATCCAATGGGAATGGTCATGGAATGATTGCAGGGGTTCTATTAGTCAAGTCATAGAGAAAACTATCTAGGCCACTAGGTAATCCACACGCAGAGGTCATTTCCAGATGGTAGAATCAACAATCAACCAGGGAAAAACATCAAGGGAAGTTGGCTAACCGGTTCATCATTCGCTCACCATCCTCACAAAGAAAGCAAGGTGTTAAGATCCATAGGTCTTTTAACGCTAAGGCGACGACCATAGATCAGGTTCGTGGCTGAATACTCAGGCGAGGACTGGTGAGCTAGGGACGAAGGCTAAACAACCATGAAAGTTAAAATCAACACAACAAGGTGGTCAAGACGTGCGGAGAAATGAAGCCATGGGAGTCAATCTATCATCAAKCTAAGCTAAGAAAAWTTCAGAAAACCATCTAGACAATTAGTTCACTTACCCAAGTAAAAATGCAGATTCAAGCATAAGTTCTAAAAAAATTTACCATACAAAACGAGAAAAGCGTATCATTGTCTGTTCGCCCACTCTGAATGACGTCCCACGCGCTCCATGCAACTCTCACTCGCTGACCATCGAGACTTCACCAGTACCTCCCAGCCAATGCTATGGGTAATCTTCTTCCCCCTTACCCCCTCGAGCTGCAAAGAGGCCACACACTCACTATCCAGAGATTTCGACTAACTCCCAGCTCACCTCACAAGGCTAAGCTACCACTCCTCACCGAGCTGGGTATACCAACTCCCACAAGTTAAGTCACTCAAGTAGATAATTCTATAATGTAACATTACGCAAACCAAATATCATTCAACCTCCATCTCCTCCCTTCATTATATAGAGTTTCGTGGTTCCTTACTTTCCTAAAATCTCATTTAATTAAGTTTTTAAAATTTAATTCCTAATAAAATTTCCTCGTACAAGTGTCACACATCCCCTTCATTCCTTCATAAATTAATTGTTTTAATTAATTAATTATCTTTATTTCCCTCACCCACCTAGATTTAGTCCTAGAATCTCTCCTAGGTGTCCCCAAATTCTCTTACAGGTTTTAATGGTTTTCCCCACTATTAATTTGCTAGTTCAATTTAAATTAGAAATCTCTTACATGGTAGATACTTTACTAAGTTTGACTTTCCGCTTTTTCTCTTTTGTTTCCTTTTTCTTTTTTGTGTTTCCCTCTTTTCCTAGTTTCCTAATATTTTAGATTTTCCCTCTTTCCCCTTTTTAATTAGAACTCGCAAAGGTAGGTGTGGAAATTAACCCTATTTCCCTTTTCTCATTTAATTAATATATCAAAAATAATAAAACAATTAATTCCCTTTTTTTTTTTTTTTTTA
>JASDQU010103391.1:299552-311173 GCA_032191745.1 Picea mariana | reverse complement strand
TGTGTTTTTATATATATATATATATATATATATATATATATAAATTTATAATAAAAAGGATAAAATTTTACCGCTATCATGATTTAGACCTAGACCTTAATTTTCATGATGGGCAACATTTTATTATGCAAAATGTTTTTTTTTTTAATTATTATCACATTGTTCATCCTAAGGCCATCTATGTTCATTCATTTATCAAAACAATGCGATGTGCCCTTCAGGACGCACTAGGTGCTCCAAGGGTGCCACTCACCTCATATGTTCCCTTGCGCGACGTGCCATTCAGGATGCACTACATTCTCCAAGGGTACCACTCACCTCTTTCCATTTTTCTTGAGTGACGTGCCCTCCGTGATGAACTACATGCTCCAAGGGTGCCACTCGCCTCTTCACTGACTTGGTAGACATCAAAAACCCCTGGAGTCAATACTCCGCCAGGTGAAGTTGTGGGAGACTAAGGGTCTCTAAGGAATAAGGTCCCCACCTTATTGCATGCCCCATAGAATCTTCGTGAGTGACTGTTGTAGTCTGCCCTCATGGCATCGTGGGTCCTCTCGAACTAGGTAAGCGTTAACCTATAGTTCGAGCAACAGTGGGAGTGCTAGTATGCTATGGTAGGGCTTCTTTCCACACCTCTCCCTCAACATCTCTGGTATTTGTGCATGACCCCTTTACTCCACATGTGAGTCTAGTCAGCAAGCTATTGTCAACCTACATCATCAACAAATCGTGTCAGAATATATCCATATCATATCATCTAATCAGATGCACTAATATCACAGTAATACAATCAAACCCCAATGGTACACTCCCTGACTCGATCCGGAGTCTAAGGGGTTCCATCGATGCCTCTACATCCTTGAGGTCCAAAATCCTGCACACTCAATAAAACCGAGTCAATAACACCTGCCTATATCAATGCAGTAAAATGAAAAGTCATCAACCCATAACGCCTCATAATCAAAAGAAATGTTTTAATAAAATAAAATCCGGATCAGTTGTGAGAAAGTGTCCTCAAAGAATAAGTTTTCTCAGTGCCCAAAAGAGGGATGTTACATACACCACCTCTTGGTCTAAACTTCGTCCTAAAGTTTCACAATATAAATGTTGAAATAAAGTGTATCACAGCATCATATGTCTATCTATCAAAAAAAAAAAATGGAAACTGCTGGCGCATATCATATGTGTCCTCCCAGGTCACCGAGTGCGGCCTATAATTGTCCCACTGGACCTTGATCTGATCTACTATTCGATGCGGTAGCTGTCGAATGCGATGATCCAAGATGTGGATCGACTCAGCCGTGAGCGCACCCTCGTCCGACACCCGCAAGGTGCTCAAGTCAAATCATGTGAAGGATCACTAATCATAAAGTCTCAGCAGAGACGTGAAATACATCATGCATACACCTCAAGAATCAGGTAAGGCTAGTCATCAGGCCATAGGCCTCTCTTTTCCAAAATATTGTAGGATCCCACGAACCTAGGATATAGTTTAGACCCTTTTTTTTCCCAAACTAGATCGAACTCTTATCGGGTTTCAGCCGCAAAAATACTCGATCACCACAATGTAACTATGGTCGACACGACGCGCATCATCGTAACTCTTCTGTCGATCCTGTGCTTTCTTGATCCCTTGTCTTAAAGTTTTCATTTAATATTCCAATTCTTGGATCGATTTCGGTCCCACCTAGACCCTATCTACAAGCTATTCCCAAGTCAAAGGTGCTCAACACGGTCGCCTGTAAAGAAACTTGAAAGGTACCATCTTAATGGTTCTCTAGTAACTATTGTTATAAGAGAATTCCACCAATGGCAAGAATTCTTCCCAATGCTTTTGTTGGTCCATTACATACATGTGCAACATGTCTTCCAAGGTCTGGTTTGTTCATTCGGTCTATCCGTCAGTCTCCGGGCGATACGCAGTACTGAAGTTAAGCTGTGTTCCCAAGGCCTCTTGGAAACTCGTCCAAAATCATCCAGTGAACATCAATCCATGATCGAATATAATCCTCTTAGGCATGCCATGCGGCCTCACAATCTCACTGATGAAAACTCTAGCTATGTCAGGTTCCTGATAAGTCGTATGCACAGAAATAAAGTGAGCACTCTTCGTCAAAGTGTCTACTACTATGAAAATTGAGTCATGTCTCCTTACCATCAACAGCAATCCAACATTAAAATCCATCGAAATAACCTCCCATTTCAATTATGGAATAGCGTGTGGTTGTAATCCTACTGGGTGTCTATGTTCATCCTTTACTTGTTGACATTCTAGACATCTGGACACATAGTTGACTATGTTTGTCTTCATTCCCTTCGAGAAGAATAAGCGTTTAATGTCTTCCCTCATCTTCGTGACTCCCGAGTGAGCCATGTAAACTTCTCTATGAGTCTCACTTAGGATCAACATCCTCAACTCGTCGTTCAGCGGTACATAGATCTGATTTTTAAACCTCAATAAATGATCGCTATCAAAAGAAAATCCTTCAAATCATGGTACCATCATTGTGTTTTGTCCGATAAAACCCTCGACCTCTTTGTACCAGTCATCATCACGTTGTAAAGTTAGAATCTTTTTACATAGATTCGTCTAAAGAGGTAGCATCGGAAAGATGCGTGGTCTCTAACTCAATGCATCCGCCACTCGGTTCACTATTCCTTTTATGTAAGTATACAAGTTCAAACTATAAGTAAATATACCCTGCAACACTGAGATTATATTCGACATGCATGTAGACCTGAATAGGTATAATATGAAAAGAGACACATTATATAATGGGTAATCTTTATAAATGATACAGTGACGCTGAAGTAAATCGACTATAACAGAGTCGGGTACTATAGAAGAGTTGGAGCATAGGTACTTTGGTATGGTTTAGTAGTATCGACGAAGGAACAAACTAACTTAATCTTGGTGGGGAGATCGACAAATGCTTGATTAATGGCTGAAATAGGAACAAAAGTTAAAATATTAATTGCATAGCGTAGCAACAGTGCAATTTGTAATTCATGACAAGATAGGATATATGATATGAGCGAGTAAAGTAAAATACATGAGAGAAAACAGTCACGAATGGGTTAAATGAGGCTCAGGATAAACTCCTACCACTACTATTTCTTTTTTATAACAGAAATAAGTGCCCGAACTTCAACAAAAAAACTTGGAAGTTTTGAATACAAGCGCACAGTACCAGTGGGACGAACCTCCCTTAAACACAGCACTTATGTGCTAGTTGTAGGTTGATAACTGTGCATAGTTAAATCATATCAGGATGACTGTGTAATTAACTCTGGGAAATTAAATACAACCATTCAAGAAAAGAATTCAACTCTGTTTTGACAAACTGAAGTGTCGGAAAATATATAAGAGGATGTTAAACACAAAAATATCAGTTCTGAATCCCGTTACTTCAATAATATCTGTAGAAATAAACTCAATACATTGTTCATAATCATTTAAGGAAACGAAAGTCTAGATATCAAGAATCCAACTAGGTGCAAGCTTGGCGTACTTTTGGTGTACCAGTCATTAATACAAATTAGGGTGTACCCTTAAAAACAATTAACACAGAACTGGGAAATGAAAGATCTTCAAAGTATTAAGAACGAGACGTAGCCTTGATCATCGGTGCATGTAACTCATAATAACTTAGATGGAGGGGCTTTGTAGTTGCAACCCGAGTACCTCTTGGAAGAGTGAAGAGGTCGTTCCCCTACCACGACATGATCACACCCTGCACGAAATAAGGTGAAATATTAAAAAGAGTATCCGACAACAATAACATAATCATTTTAAAAGACAGAACAAAATGAGAAAGGAACTTAACTGTAATAGAGGACTTTATATCGTTCACCATTGTGCCAAACCATGTGCCTCCTAGACCGAGGAGGGAAGAGGAGCTCGTGCCTCCCTGATGGGTACCCTCACATATCAAAGGGGCCCATCATTAGTGACGAATACCAGTTTTTAACCCAAGAAATCATAAATGGGGATAACATGCACGTAAAGCAATAGTAAATATCAATCCATTGTAACAGTCTAAATATAAATAGAAAGGATTAAACTGCCTCTAGACATTAGGATGACACCTATAATCGGTATAATAATACTAGTGAATTTAAGGTTTAAACACATAACTTCTTTTCAAGATCAACACTATACCAAGAGGTCTATTACACACAGGAAAGGGTGGTTATATACTCTGTCAACTAGGAATTAACTGACAGAGGAAGCCATACCCAATATGAAAGTCCATTTAAGGAAATAAATAAATAGAATATCTCGGATGCATGATTTCAATGGACATCGGGATAAGACCTTCCACAAGAGAAAGATGGCTCGGTATCGACAGGAAAGCTAGTACAGAGAGAATAAACTCTGAAAACCCTAAAACCTGCTAGAGAACCCCGATTTCCCTTTTTCTATATTAGCATCGATATAAAACAAGAATGCTACCAAGGATCTGTCTATGAACTGGAGTTCAAGAAAACTACTTGATGAGACAGAAAGACCTGAATGCAAAATGGTAGGAACAACCAATTCGACTTACCACACACATGGTTGTCCGTCGAGGAGTCTGCTGCCAAGAGCCCTTCCACCTAGAACAAGGTCCGATTTCACAGAAGCATGACCATATTGCTGAGACAGAAAACTAAAATAGATTTTAGTCTGGAGCGTTCCATTTTTCCTTCACTAAGCCAAGACCGAAATGAAGTGAAAGCTATGGGATACCCTTCGTATGGAGTAATGGAGGATGAGTGGGAATCGTACCTAGCCACATGAACAAATGGTAAGTGCTGACATTTGATTGGGCACACCGATCGAGCTCTATAATGATTAGACTTATCTCAAAGCGCCATAAATGTTGCAGGCAGGCCTTTAAGACGAGAGGGTTCCAACCTGTATTATTTGCTTAGAAAATTAACGGCGAGGGACCCGGATGGCCTACGTAGTCTTAATTCTTTTATCACCTTGTTACACCATTTATACGTTGAACCCAACTACCTTTACTTTAACCATAAACTACCCAAAGTTTATCCTTTGCGCGCTTATGCTTTTGTATAGTTTAGTGTTTGAATTTTTACCCCAAAAGGGTCTGTTTAAAAGTATTCTGAATAGTATTAACTTCTTCTCATAGACCCTGTAATAATATTTATACAAGGTAGTTTATCATAAGGCTTCACATCTATGACCGTTGCATTTATAGAATAGTTGGTTCTAAGTAGTTATACCCCATAAGATAAAGTGGGTTTTGGAAACAAAACGGTGGGTAATACCAAGTTGAAAATAAAAACAAGGTATCCCTAGCTAGGTACCTATGATCGCATAGATAACTCAGTACCAGAATTAGGAAGAGGTGACAATATGATAAAATCGGTTAGAGACATAAAGGCAAAGGACTACTGTACATTATGGTTGACGAATGATTGAAACTTTAAAGACATAGTATCTACTCAAAGTACCCAATAAGAAGAATAATTAATTTTTTTTTTATATGTAAATTTTGAGGTACATTACATATGGTATCAGAGCAAAAAGGTGACAACACTAGACCTGAATAGGGCCACAATAGATGCTTAGTATATATATATATATATATATATATATATATATATATATTCCGATTTATGTAAAACTAACAAAAAAATCTTATGGTTGCAAAGAGAAAGCTATTTATGTTTTGTGTTAATTATGGCAACTTAGGACAATGCAGAAATCAGGATGGGAGAAAATCCGGAGCAGGGACCCCATGGAGATCCAAGATAGAACAGTGATGGAAGCTCACCCACGAAAGTGTTAGAAACAATGAGGAAAATTATTGTGGAACTACAGATTTTCAATGAAGACAATGAAAAATTGAAGAAAGCACAACAGGAACAACAAGAAATAAATGAAATCCTATTGCGCAGTATAGTGACCAAGAAAATCCCAAAGGATGATAACCATGAAGAATAAGTCAGCAAAAGGGCCTCCAAGAACTCAAGACTGGAAACAGGAAAAGGGGATAGCTTGTCAGAAGGAACACCTTCACCAGAAGAAAATAGTAAATCTGATAGAAAAAAAAAACAAGTAGACCACCTCGAGGGAGAATTTAAAAAGATTAAACCAACTACATTTGATGGAGAATCCAAGATGGGAGAGGAAGCTGAGGCATGTCTATTGGACATAAAAAAATACTTCCATATCAACAACTATTCCAGCAACATGAATGTCAGAATGGCCATCTACAATCTGAAAGGGAAGGCCAGCATTTGGTGGCAGGACCTGAAATTGGCCAAGGGCCTAAAGGAGAAATAGTTAGAATGGCATGACTTTAAAAAGTATTTCAAGAAACAATACCTTTCAGAAAGTTACTATGAAAGGAAGACAAAGGATTTCTATGAATTATGACTTGGACAGAGGGCAATGGAGGACCTTATAAACAAATTTCTGGAACTGCTAATGTTTGTACTGTACATCTGTGAGGATAACGTAAAAATTCAACGGTTTCTAAGCTGTCTACCATAGTCCTACAAGGACAGAATTGAGTTTGACAACCCCAAAACCTTGAGCGAAGTATTAAAAAAAGCTTGAATTTGCTATGACCAGTATAAACAATAGACATAATTTCCCAAAGCCTGGAAGGATAAGAGACAAGATCAAATGAACAAGCATAAGAAGGGGTACCAACCAGCTCCTTATCAGAATACAACAAAGAGTTTTCCAAGAATGGATTTTCACTCCAATCCTCCAAACATGCAAGGCAGCGAAAAACCAGTCAACCTAGGAACAAACAGGTTTGGAGACAACTCCCGTGAACCATTAAAGTGTTGGGAATGTGGAGAACCTCATCTCAGGAGGAACTGCGCACATTTGAGTTCAACAAATAGAACTGCGGTTCATAACCTGCAAGAAGACTAGACAATAGGAGACGCGGGCAGTAGCCTACATCGAATAAATGCAGCCATCAAAGGCCGACAAGCTGACCACCAGTCCTCGGAGGTAGAAATCGAAGGTAAAATCCATGACACTCGAATTTATGTTTTAATTGACCTTGGAGCAACATTAAGCTATATTACTCCGAAGGTAGTAGAGTCAAATAAACTTAAGAGACCGAAGCACGCAAAATCATGGCTTGTGTAGCTAGCAACAGGTACTAAAAGGAAAGTAATTGACTACATTTCATATTTGGAGTTCAGCTTAGATGGTCAAACTATAAGGATCGATCGAAACATCCTACCACTAGGATCTTACGATATGATTATTGGGATGGATTGGTTCGAATGACACCAAGAAATATTAAATTGTTATACAAAGATGCTTAGCTATAAGGATGATTCCGACACTACCAGGACAGCCCAAGGTATACCGAAACTGGTATCAGTCAGACAAATTTCAGCAATGCAACTAAAGAAATGTATGAGAAAGGGATGTCAAGTGTATGCCATCCAAGTAACGAATCTAGAAGAAAAGGAGGATAAGCCAAAGTTGGAAGAATTTGTTGTCCTACGTGATTTCAGAGACATCTTTGTGGATGAGATACCAGAATTACCCCCTAGAAGGGAAATAGACTTCTCCATAGACCTGTTACCCAGTTCTACTCCTATCTCAAAGGTGCCTTACCGGATGAGTCTACCAGAACTAACAGAATTAAAAATACAATTACAGGAATTGTTGGACAAAGAGTATATCAGACCGGGTGTCTCACCTTGGGGAGCACCAGTCCTCTTTGTGAAAAAGAACGATGGTACTCTAATATTATGTATCGATTATAGACAACTGAACAAAATGACTATTAAGAATAAATACCCCTTACCAAGGATAAATGATTTGTTCGATCAAGTGGGGGGGGCGCAAGATCTTTTCAAAATTGGATTTACGATACGGTTATCAACAAGTTCGGATAAAAGATGACGACATAAAAAAAACAACATTTGGGACAAGATATGGACACTACGAGTTTGTAGTCATACCTTTCGGACTCACTAATGCCCCAACCACATTTATGTGCCTAATGAATAGTATTTTCAGTGAGTATTTGAACAAGTTCGTGGTAGTATTCATCGACGACATCCTGGTCTATTCAAAGACGGAGGAGGAACATGAATAACACTTAAGAATAGTTCTGCAAATGCTAAGGAAGCACAAACTGTATGCCAATTTCGACAAGTGTGACTTCTATGAGAAAAAAATACAATATCTTGGACATGTAATTTTAGCAAAGGGCATTGTCGTAGACCCAGAAAAGATGAAATCCATTATGGAATGGCCGGTACCTAAAGATGTAGTGGATATACTGTCGTTCATGGGAACTACCAGATACTACCACCGGTTTATAAAAGGGTTTTCCAAGATAGCCTACCCTATCACATCATTACAAAAGAAAGGAACCAAATTTAACTGGTCAGAGAAATGTCAAGACAGCTTCAACAAACTCAAGGAATTATTGACAACAACACCCATTTTGAAAGTGGTAGACCCAGATAAAGACTTCACCGTATTTGTTGATGCAAGTAAAGAAGGACTAGGTGGTGTCCTAACTCAGGAAGGACACGTTATCTGTTATGAGTCCCGAAAATTAAAACAACACGAGCGAAATTACATCACTCGTGACTTTGAATTGACAGCAGTAATACATGCCTTAAAGATGTGGTGACACTACATAATGGGCAGAAGATTCCTATTAATAACGGACAATATCGGGGTGAAATAATTGTTTAACCATCCAGATCTTAACGCAAGGCAAGCAAGGTGATTAGCTTTCTTGAGCAAATTCGACTTCAAGGTCAAACATATCAAGGGCAAGGAAAATAAAGTAGTAGATGCTTTAAGTAGAAGAATCCATGGGTTATTTGAGATGAATATTAGCAGGACAAAAAGTGATCTGGAAGAAAGAATAAAGACGATAGGTATTGATGAAGAAAACTATACTAAAATAATGGTAGACTTACTGAACTCAGATAAACCAGATCTAAGTATCGACGAGAAGGGACTGCTACGATTTAAAAACATACTTTACATACCAGATTCAGCAGGGTTAAAATTAACAATCTTGGATGAAGTTCATAAGAAACCGTATTCTGGCCACCCAAGTTACCAGAAAATGATAACAACACTTAGGAAACTATTTTATTGGCCTAGTATGAAGGGAGAAACAACAGAATACTTGGCTATGTGCCAAGATTGTCAGCAGGTTAAGGTCGAGCACCAGCATCCAGCCAGCCTATTACAGCCATTGCCAGTAGCAGAATGGAAATGGGGACTATATCACTCGACTTTATAACAGGTTTGCCTAAAAATCAGAAACATAATGACTCTATCATGGTTGTAATCGATAAACTCAGTAAGTCTGCACACTTTATTATTGCAAACTCTACTTTTAAAGCTATAAACATTGCTGAAATATTCATGAAAGAAATCTTTAGACTACATGGTATTCCTAAAATGGTGATTTCAGATAGAGACGTAAAATTCACATCCGCCTTTTGGAAGGAATTGTTTGCAGGGCTCAATACCAACTTGAATTTCAGTACAAGTTATCATCCACAAATGAATGGACAGACTGAAAGGACAATCCAGATCGTAGAGGATATGCTCTGCATGTATGTAAGGACAAAACCAAACAAGTGGGAAGACTATCTGCATTTGGTAGAATTTTCATATAACAATGGGTACCAAACTTCGGCTAAGTTAAGCCCTTTTGAAATACTGTATGGCAAAAAGTGTATGACTCCAATTAGCTGGGATACCCCAGCTGACGGACTCATGGTCAGACTAGAAATGCTCCAAGAAATGGAGAACATGGTAAGAAAGGTACAACAGAACTTGAAAGAAGAACAGGACAGACAGAAGAGTTATGCAGATCAGAAAAGAAGGCACTTGGAATTTCAAGCAAGAGACCATGTTTATTTGAAATTCAAAGACTAAAAAAGCTCATTGAAGTTAGGGAACTATGCCAAGTTGACACCCAGGTTTTGTGGGCCCTTCTAGATACTAGCTTGAATTGGACCCATGGCATACCAACTTGCACTTCCAGCTAATCTAAGAATTCATGATGTATTTCATGTTTCATTGTTGAAAAAGTATATTCATGACCCTACTCATATGATTGATTGGAACTTGGTGCAGGTGGAGCCTGAAGGTGAGTTCCAGGTGGAACCCCTGTTCATTCTGGATCGGAGAGAAATAGCACTTAGGAACAGAGTCGTCGCTCAAGTAAAGGTGCAATGGAAGCACTTTAGTCCTGAGGAGGCCACTTGGGAGTTGGAAGGAGATTTGCGGAAATCTCATCCAATCCTGTTCCAGGAAAGGAACGAAAGATGAGGACACTGTTTTATTTAAGGGGGAAAGGATGTGACAACCCCAAAAATAAAGAAAATAAAAATATTTTTAGAATTTAAATTGCTGGAAATTTATTTCCGTTTTTAGTAAATTCAAAATTTGAAATTTTTTTCCATTTATGGAAATTCTGAATTTCGAATTTTATAATTGTAGTAAATGATTTTGACTACTGGGTAGAGATATGATTTGTCCCAACTAGATATTGGACTATGACACTTGTATGAAAAACATAATATTTTATATTGATTGCAGGGGGCAAAGGGGACAACCATGTTAAATTTTGTTGACCATGACTCCATGAGAGGGGAACATGTTGGAACTACCTCTAGCATGATTTTTACAAGTGGAAAATCATTGAATTGGCCATTGGTAGCCCCTGAAAATCAGGGATTTAGAAAGCTGGGAAAATTCCCAAAGGAGGGAAAAAGACCTAGGTAAATTGATAAATAAGCATATGTGAGGAGGCAAGATGCTGCCAAGTATGCTGGAAAGGAAAACTATTGATTTTTTTTCCCTTGCTATTATGAACACTGAATGGATGTAAGGCAAGGTGGTGATTATTGGTTCGAAGGACATTGCGGAGGAGGGATTTCCAAGTTTTCCCTCATGGACTCATGGTCAGGCTAGGGAGTGAACCATGCAAGTGATCTTGGCTTCTCGGTTCTATGGTTGGGAGGAATGTGGCTATTCCATTTGTTTTTCCACGAGTTTAGTTCAGATATGCTACTCTAACCCCTACCTGTTCAAATGCTTTTATATCTATGGTACTGAACATGTTAAATCTGTAGTGAAGTGGTTCCTAGTATCTATTTTAATGATCATATAATTGTTGTGTGTTATTTACTGTACCGAATTTCAATATCTTTGTCTCTGTGGGGTGAATTGGTTACGGATATAGTGAAATCATTAAAGTTATCATGCATCCAAAAACATAGACAAAGGTTGTTCGATGACTACAGTCTACAACTACCTTCTTAATTAAATATGTTGAACAAAAGAAAATTGATTTGCTTGCATAGTGTATTTATAGCCAAGAGTACAATTTCCTATGGCGAAATTATATTTCCTGTAGATGACTATAGTATATAGTGAACCTCCACTAATAAGTATACAAGTTCAAACTATAAGTAAATATACCCTTCAACACTGAGATTATATTCGACATGCATGTAGACCTGAATAGGTATAATATGAATAGAGACACATTATATAATGGGTAATATTTATAAATGATACAGTGACACTGAAGTAAATCGACTATAATAGAGTTAGGTACTATATATATATATATATATATATA
>JASDQU010103391.1:283421-296603 GCA_032191745.1 Picea mariana | reverse complement strand
TATATATATATATATATATATATATATATATATATATATATTCTGATTTATGTAAAACTAACAAAAAAATATTATGGTTACAAACAGAAAGCTATTTTTGTTTTGTGCTAATTATGGCAGCTCAGGATGATGCAGAAATTAGGATGGGAGAAAATCCGCAGTAGGGACCCCCTGGAGATCCAAGACAGAATAGTGACAGAAGCTCACCCACGGAAGTGTTGGAAACAATGAGGAATCTGATTGTGGAACTACAGATTTTCAATGCAGACAATGAAAAATTGAAGAAATCACAATAGGAACAACAAGAAATAAACGAAGTCTTGTTGCACAGTATAGTGACCAAGAAAATCCCAAAGGATGATAACCCTAAGGAAGAAGTCAGCAAAAGTGCCTCCAAGAACTCAGGATTGGAAACAAAAAAAGGAGATAGCTCGTCAGAAGGAACACCTTCAGCTGAAGAAAAGACTAAATCTGATAGAAAAAGAAAACAAGTAGACTACCTCGATGGAGAATTTAAAAAGATTAAACCAACTACCTTTGATGGAGAATCCAAGATGGGAGAGGAAGCTAAGGCATGGCTATTGGACATCAAAAAATACTTCCAGATCAACAATTATTCCAGCAACATGAAGGTCAAAATGGCCATCTACAATCTGAAAGGGAAGGCCAACATTTCATGGAAGGACTTGAAATTGGCCAAGGGCCTAAAGGAGAAACATTTAGAATGGTCTGACTTTAAAAAGTATTTCAAGAAACAATACCTTTTAGAATGTTACCATGAAAGGAAGACAAAGAAGTTCTACAAATTACGACTTGGACAGATGGCAATGGAGGACCTTATAAACAAATTTTTGGAACTGCTAAGGTTCGTACCGTGAGGATAAAGTAAAAATTCAGCGGTTTCTAATCTGTCTACCACAGTCCTACAAGGACATAATTGAGTTTGACAACCCCAAAACCTTGAGCAAAGTATTCAGAAAAGAGAGAATGTGCTATGACCAGTATAAACAGTGGGCAGAATTTCCTAAAGCCTGGAAGGATAAGAGACAAGATCGAATGAACCAGTGGAAGAAGGGGTACAAGCCAGCTCCTTATCGGGATAAAACAAAGAGTTTTCTGAGAAGGGATTTTCACTCCAATCCTCCAAACACGCAAGGCAGCGAAAAACTAGTAAACCTAGGAACAAAGAGGTTTGGGGACAACTCCTGTAAACCATTAAAGTGTTGGGAATGTGGATAACCTCATCTCAGGAGAAACTGCCCACGTTTGAGTTCAACAAATAGAAATGCGGTTCATAACCTGCAAGAAGCCTCGATTGTAGGAGATGTGGGCAGGAGCCTACATCGAATAAATGCAGCCATCGACGACCGACAAGATGACCACCAGTCCTTGGTGGTAGAAATCGAAGGTAAAATCCATGACACTCGAATTTCTATTTTAATCGACCCCGGAGCAACATTAAGCTATATTACTCTGAAAGTAGTAGAGTCAAATAAACTTAAGAGACTGAAGCATGCAAAATCATGGCTTGTGCAACTAGCGACAGGTACTAAAAGGAAAGTAATTGAATACATTTCGGATTTGGAGTTCATCTTAGATGGTAAAACTATAAGGATCGATCTGAACATCCTACCACTAGGATCTTATGATATGATTATTGGGATGGATTGGTTGGTACAACACCAAGCAATATTAAATTGTTATACAAAGATGCTTAGCTATAAGGATGATTCCGACACTACCAGGATAGCCCAAGGTATACCAAAACTGATATCAATTAGAAAAATTTCAGTGATGCAACTAAATAAATGTATTAGAAAGGGATTTCAAGTGTATACCATCCAAGTAATGAATCTAGCAGAAAAGGAGGATAAGCCAAAGTTGGAAGACTTTGTTGTCCTACGTGATTTCAGAGACATGTTTGTGGATGAGATACTAGAATCACCACCTAGAAGGGAAGTAGACTTCTCCATATACTTGTTACCCTGTTATGCTCATATCTGAAAGGCGCCTGACCAGATGAGTCTACTAGAATTGACAGAATTAAAAATACAATTACAGGAATTATTGGACAAAGAGTATATCAGACCGAGTGTCTCACCTTGGGGAGCACCAGTCCTCTTTGTGAAAAAGAAGGATGGTACTCTAGGATTATGTATCGATTATAGACAACTAAACAAAATGAATATTAAGAATAAATATCCCTTACCAAGGATAAATGATCTGTTCAATCAAGTGGGGGGGGGGGCAAGATCTTTTCAAAATTGGATTTACAATCCTGTTATCATCAAGTTCGGATAAGATATGGACACTATAAGTTTGTAGTCATACCTTTCAGACTAATTAACGCCCTAGCCACGTTTATCTGCCTAATGAACAGTATTTTCAGTGAGTAATTGGACAAGTTCGTGGCAGTATTCATCGACGACATCCTGGTCTATTCAAATACGGAGGAGGAACATGAAGAACACTTAAGAATAGTTCTGCAAATGCTAAGGAAGCACAAACTGTATGCCAATTTCGACAAGTGTGACTTCTATGGGAAAAAAATACAATATCTTGGACATGTAATTTCAGCAGAGGGCATTTCCATAGACCCAGAAAAGATGAAAGCCATTATGGAATGGTTGGTACCTAAGGATGTAGCGGATATACGATCCTTCATGGGAATCACTGGATACTACCATCGGTTTATAAAAGGGTTTTCCAAGATAGCCTACCCTATCACATTGTTACAAAACAAAGGAACTAGGTTTAACTGGTCAGAGAAATGTCAAGATAGCTTCAACAAACTCAAGGAATTATTGACAATGACACCCATATTGAAAGTAGCAGACCGAGATAAAGACTTCACCGTAGGTGTTGATGCAAGGAAAGAAGGACTAGGTGGTGTCCTAACTCAGGAAGGACATGTTATCTGTTATGAGTCCCGGAAATTAAAAGAACACAAGCAAAATTATGTCACTCATGACTTAGAATTGGTAGCAGTAATACATGCCTTAAAGATGTGGTGACACTACATAATGGGCAGAAGATTCCTATTATTAAAGAACAATAGCGGGTTGAAATATTTGTTTAACCAGCTAGATCTTAACGCAAGGTAGGCAAGGTGGTTAGCATTCTTGAGCGAATTCAATTTCAAGGTCAGACATATCAAGGGCAAGGAAAATAAAGTAGCTGATGTTTTAAGTAGAAGAATCCATGGGTTATTTGAGATGAATACTAGCAGGGTAGAAAGTGATCTGGAAGAAAGAATAAAGATGGCAGGTATTGATGATGAAAACTATACTAAAATAATGGTAGACTTATCGAACTCAGATAAACCAGATCTAAGTATCGATGAGAAGGGACTGCTATGATTTAAAAATAGACTTTACATACCAGATTCAACAGGGTTAAAATTAACAATCTTGGACGAAGTGCATAAGAAACCGTATTCTGGCCACCGAGGTTACCAGAAAATGATAACAGCACTTAGGAAACTATTTTATTGGCCTATTATGAAGGGTGAAATAGCATAATACTTGGCTAGGTGCCAAGATTGTCAGCAGGTTAAGGCCAAGCACCAGCATCCAGCCAGCCTATTACAACCATTGCCAGTACCAGAATGGAAATGGGAGACTACATCACTCGACTTTATAACAGGTTTGCCTAAAACTCAGAAACCAAATGACTCTATCATGGTTGTAATTGATAAACTCAGTAAGTTTGCACACTTTATTTCTGTAAAGTCTACTTTTAAAGCTATAAAAATTGCTGAAATATTCATGAAAGAAATCTTTAGACTGCATGGTATTCCTAAAATGGTGATTTCAAATAGAGACGTAAAATTCACATCCACCTTTTGAAAGGAATTGTTTGCAGGGCTCAATACCAACTTGAATTTCAGTACAAGTTATCATCCACAAACGGATGGACAGACCGAAAGGACAAACTAGATCGTAGAGGATATGCTCCGCATGTATGTAAGGAAAAAATCGAACAAGTGGGAAGACTATCTGCATTTGGTAGAATTTGCATATAACAATGGGTACCAAACTTTGGCTAAGTTAAGCCCTTTCGAAATACTGTACAAAAGAAAGTGTACGAATCCAATTAGCTGGGATAACCTGACTGACAGACTCATGGTCGGACCARAAATGCTCCAAGAAATGGAGAACATGGTAATAAAGGTACAATAGAACTTGAAAGAAGCACAGGACAGACAAAAGATTTATGCAAATCAGAAAAGAAGGCACTTGGAATTTCAAGTAGGAGACCATGTTTATTTGAAAGTCAAAGCCTGAAAAATCTCGTTGAATTTAGGGAACTGTGCCAAGTTGGCACCCAGGTTTTGTAAGCCCTTCGATATACTAGCTCGAATTGGACACGTAGCATACCAACTTGCACTTCCAGCTAATTTAAGAATTCATAATGTATTTCATGTTTCATTGCTGAAAAAGTATATTCATGACCCTACTAATATGATTGATTAGAATTTTGTGTAGGTGGAACCCAAAGGCGAGTTCTAAGTGGAGACCCTGTGCATTCTCGATCGGAGAGAAATAGCACTTTAGAAAAGAGTCGTCGCTCAGGTAAAAGTGCAATGGAAGCACTTTAGTCCTGAGGAGGCCACTTGGGAGTTGGAAGGAGATTTGTTGAAATCTCATCCAATCTTGTTCCAAGAAAGGAACGAACACTGAGGACACTATTTTATTTAATGGGGAAAGGATGTGACATCCCCAAAAATAAAGAAAATAAAAATATTTTTAGAATTTAAATTGCTGGAAATTTATTTCTGTTTTTAGTAAATTTGAAATTGGAACATTTTTGCCATTTATGGCAATTTTGAATTTTGAATTTTATAATTGTAATAAATGATTTTGACTGTTGAGAAGAGATCTGATTTGTCCCAACTAGATATTGGACTATGACAGTTGTATGAAAAGAAGAATATTTTATATTGATTGCAGGGGGCAAAGGGGACAACCATGTTAAATTTTGCTAACCATGACTCCATGAGAGGGGAACATGTTGGAAGTACCTCTAGGTTGATTTTTGCAAGTGGCAAATCGGTGAATTGGCCATTGGCAGCCCCTAAAAATCAGGGATTTAGAAAGCTGCGAAAATTTCCAAAGGAGGCAAAAAGACATAGGAAAACTGATAAATAAGCATATGCGAGGAGGCATGATGCTACCAAGTATGATGGAAAGGAAAAATATTGATTTTTTTTCCCTTGTTGTTATGAACACTGAATGGGTGTAAGGCAAGGTGGTGATTACCGGTTCAAAGGACATTGCGGAGGAGAAATTTCCAAGTTTGCCCTCATGGACTCATGGTCAAGCTAGGGGGTGAACTGTGCAAATGATCTTGGCTACTCGGTTCTATGGTTGGGAGGAATGTGGTTGTTCCCTTTGTTTTTCCATGAGTTTAGTTCAGATATGCTACTCTAACCCCTACCTGTTCAAATGCTTTTATATCTATGGTACTGAACATGTTAAATCTGTAGTGAAGTGGTTCCTAGTATCTGTTTTAATGATCATATAATTGTTGTGTGTTATTTACTGTACCGAATTTCAATATTTCTATCTCTGTGGGGTGAATTGGTTACAAATATAGTGAAATCCTTAAATTTAGCATGCATCCAAAAACATAGACAAAGGTTGTTCGATGACTACAGTCTACAACTACCTTATTAATTAAATCTGTTGAACAAAAGAAAACTTATTTGCTTGCATAGTGTATTTGTAGCCAAGCGTACCATTTCCTATGGCGAAATTATATTTCTTATAGATGACTATAGTATACAGTGAACCTTCACTAATAAGTATACAAGTTCAAACTATAAGTAAATATACCCTGCAACACTGAGATTATATTCGACATGCATGTAGACCTGAATAGGTATAATATGAACAGAGACACATTATATAATGGGTAATCTTTATAAACAATACAGTGACGCTGAAGTAAATCGACTATAACAGAGTCAGGTACTATATATATATATATATATAAACATACTCGTAGGAAAGTAATCCAACAAAATCCACAGACCCCAATACAGAAGAGTTGGAGCATAGGTATTTTGGTATGGTTTAGTAGTATCGGCGTAGGAACAAACTGACTTAATTCTGGTGGGGAGATCGACAAAATGCTTAATTAATGGTTGAAATAGAAACAAAAGTAAAATACAAGACATGATATATGCTATGAGAAAGTAAAGTAAAATACATGAGAGAAAACAGTCATGAATGGGGAAAACAAAGCTCAGGATAAACTCCTACCATTACTATTTTTGTTTTATAACAGAAATAAGTGCTCGAACTTCAACAAAAAAACTTGGAAGTTTTGAATACAAGCACACAGCACCAGTGGGATGAAACTCCCTTAAACACAACACTTTTGTGCTAGTTGTAGGTTCATTACCGCGCATAGTTAAATCATATCAGGATGACTATGTAATTAACTCTAGGAAATTAACTATAACCATTCAAGAAAATAATTCAACTCTCTTTTGACAAACTGAACTTTTGGAAAATATAGAAGAGGATGTCAAACATAGAAATATCAGTTCTGAATCCTGTTACTTCAATAATATCCACAGCAATAAACCCAATAAATTTTTCCTAATCATTGAAGGAAACAATGGTCTACATACCACGAATCCAACCAGGTGCAAGCTTGGCATACTTTCGATGTACCATTCATTCATACAAATTAGGGTCTACCCTTAAAAACAACTAATACAGAACTGGGAAATGAAAGATCTTCAAAGTATTAAGAACGAGACGTAGCCTTGATCATCGGTGCATGTAACTCGTAATAACTTAGACGGAGGGGATTTTTAGTTGGAACCCGAGTACCTCTTGGAAGTGTGAAGAGGGCATTCCCCCGCCACGATGTGATCACACCCTACACGAAATAAGGTGAAACATTAAAAAAAGTATCCGACAACAATAACATAATCATTTTAAAAAACAAAACAAAATGAGAAAGGAACTTAACTATAATAGAGGACTTTATATCCTTCGCCATTGTGCCAAACCATGTGCCTCCTAGACCAAGGAGGTAAGAGGATCTCGTGCCTCCCTAATGGGTACCCTAGCATATCAAAGGGGCCCATCATTAGTGACAAATACTAGCTTTTAACCCAAGAAATCATAAACAGGGATAACATGCATGTAAAGAAATAGTAAATATCAATCCATTGTAACAATCTAAATATAAATAGAAAGGATTAAACCGCCTCTGGACATTAGGATGACACCTATAATCGGTGTAATAATACCAGCGAATTTAAGGTTTAAACACATAACTTATTTTCAATATCAACACTGTAACGAGAGGTCTATTACACATAGGAAAGGCTGGTTATATACTCTGTCAACTAGGAATTAACTGATGGAGGAAGCCATACCCAATATGAAAGTTCAGTTAAGAAAAGAAATAAATAGAATATCTCGGATGCATGATTTAAACAGACATCGGGATAAGACCTTCCACAAGAGAAATATGGCTCAGTCTCGACAGGAAAGCTAGTACAGAGAGAATAAACTACGAAAACCCCAAACTTGCTAGAGCACCTCGATTTCCCTTTTTCTATACTAACATCGATATAAAACAAGAATACTACCAAGGATCTGTCTGTGAACTGGAGTTACAGAATACTACTCGATGAGACAGAAAGACCTGAATGCAAAATGACAGGGATAGCCAAGTCGACTTACCTCACACATGGTTGTCCGTCGAGGAGTCTGCTACCAAGAGCCCTTCCACCTAGAAAAAGGTCCAATTTCACATAAGCATGACCACGTTACTAAGATAGAAAACTAAAACAGAGTTTAGTCTGGAGCATTCCATTTTTCCTTCACCAAGCCAAGACCGGAATGAAGAGAAAGCTATGGGATACCCTTCGTATGGAGTAATGGAGGATGAGTGGGAATCATACCTGGCCATGTGAACAAATGGTAAGTGCTGAAATTTCATTGGGCATGCCGATCGAGCTCTGTAATGATTAGACTTATCTCAGAGCGCCATAAATGTTGCAGACAAGCCTTTAAGACGAGAGGGTTCCGACCTATATTGTTTGCTCAGAAAATTAATGGTGAGGAACCCGGATGGCCTACGTAGGGTTAATTATTTTATCACCTTGTTACATCGGTTATAAATTGAACCCAACTACCTTTACTTTAACCATAACCTACCCAAAGTTTAGCCTCTGCGTGTTTATGCTTTTGTATAGTTTAGTGTTTGAATTTTTACCCCAAAAGGGTCTATTTAAAAATATTCCGAATAGTGTTAAATTCTTCTCATAGACCCTGTAATAATATTTATACAAGGTCGTTTATCATAAGGCCTCACATCTATTACCATTGCATTTATAGAATAGTTGGTTCTAAGTGGTTATACCCCATAACATAAAGTGGGTTTTGGAAACGAAAAGGTGGGTAATACCAAGTTTCAAATAAAAGAAAGGTATCCCTATCTATGTACCTATGATCGCATATATAACTCAGTACCAGAATTAGGAAGAGCTGACAATATGATAAAATCGGTTAGAGACATAAAGGAAAAGGACTACTGTACATTACGGTTGACGAATGACTAAAACTTTAAAGACACAGTATCTACTCAAAGTATCCAATAAGAAGAATAATTAAAAAAAAAAAAATCTATGTAAATTTTGCGGTACATTACATATAAATCTATGCCTCACAAACTGACGATGTCTAGACTAAGGAGTTTCCTTATGAGTAAATAGAGATCTTATTATATAGTAAAAGATTAGGAAAGATCATATTTTGATATTAATTTTCTAATGTTTATGCTTCTGCGTAACAAGAAAGGTATGAATGCAACGAAAATGTGACAGAAGGAACTTCTATTGCTTGATTTTGAGTAGAAGGATTATTGACCAACTCAACAAATAGCAGAATGTAAGACTCGTTTGATAGACAACCCTATTGTAACAGGTTTCATGAGTCGACTCATCTCAATATGGAGGTGATTTGTAAATTTTCTGGGATATTTTAATAGTAAGCTCACCAAAATAAATTTAAACTTAAAACAATTATAAGGAAATGCTAGTAAGTTCACCAAAATAAATTTCAACTTAAAATTGTTATAATGAAATGCATTGTGTGATTATATTTTTAATACTTTCAAAATTAAAAACACATACTATATTATACATCAAAACGAACATTTAATGAATTACTAATAGTTAATTTAATCGTCCTTTTTATTGTTGGAGCCAATAATATTAAAGTAAAAATAAAAAGTAATTGAAATGGAAATGAGAAAGAATTATATTACTATTAATATTGTATAATCTCCAATACTCAATTTGATTTTCTTGTCGAAGCTCAGTTTTCTCCTCCTTACAACATACTTTAATGATCTTCAATCTTCAATTTGATTTCCTTGTCGAACTCCCTCTCTCTCCTCCTTATAACACATTCTAGTCTTCTCCTTTTAAAGAAACACTAATACAACAAACTACACAACTACTAGGAGTGAAAATAGGATCTAAGAATGGACATAAGATCTAGCTCCATATTAGTTGGAAAGAATCCCAACTAAATAGAATTACATGACTAAAATAAGGAAAGAAAATAGATCTAGTTTCATATTAGTTGGAAACAACTCAACTAAATATGAATACACTCCATAACCAAATATTCACATATATGGGTTTACACTCTCAAATCAAATTAGTTGGTATATAATCCGAACTAATATTATTTCCTATCCTACCATTCTTAATTGAAAAATAATTCCAACTAATATAATTAATATTTATTATTTACTATCCTACCATTCTTAATTGGAAAATAATTCCAACTAATATAATTATTATTTCTTTTAAATTATCTTACATGATGCTCACAAGTTGAATGATAATGGCTATATAATTTCATATCTAGCAGAAACAAAACATATTTTAATGCTTTATAATGTTGTTAAAAGTGTACCATATTTTGTACTCATCAAGGACTATGCCTTTTATTTTCTTATATTATGGAGATTACAATACAAAGCTATCCAAGCTTATCTATGAGACACTACGGGCTATGAAATGTTGGCGATGATCAAAGACTCTAAAAATAATACATGGTTGGCTACTACATAAATGTTGTGAAAACTTATAGGGAACTAGAACCCTTTTAACGGCCTTTCTCAAGAATAGCACCTTTGTCTGGAATGATTTCATAAAGTAGGCCTTTCATGCCTTAAATCAAGCCATATGTACTAATCCAATATTATCAATGCCCAATTTGACTAAGACAATCATCGTGGAATGTAATACCTATAAAAATGGCCTTGGGATAGTGTAGATGCAAGGTGGTTGCATAATGGCATTCACTAGTAAAAACTTGTGTGATTGGTAATTCCACTTATTAGAAAGAAATGATTGTCATCAATAGATGCAATATGTACCTTATTAGGTGGTGCTTATAGATCATGACAAGCAATCATATATTGAAGTACCTTTTAGAAAAAATGTTGTCATCACCAAAGAAACAAAAATGGGTCACTAAGATATTAAGTTATGATTACAAAATCATATACAATAAAGGGAAGGAGAATGTGTTGGTTGATTCCTTTTATAAGAAATATGAGGAGGAAGAACCCCTGTTTTCCTTATCCTTTCTAGTATCAGATTAGATTTTAGAGGTAACACATGAATGGTTAGATAATGGCAAGATGTTTTAACTCATCCAATGGATCAAGGAGGACTCCAACCTCCCTGCACCATATGCTTGGTAGCATGACCACTTGAGGTATAAAGGGTGTATTTTCTACTACCGAACTCTACTTTAAAAGAATGGGTTATAATGTAATTACATTCTTATCCTAATATGTGTCACACGAGCTTTTAGAAAGTATAATAATGAGATATTAAGTTCTCCTTTTGGGAAGGTATGAAAATAATAAATCTATATTATTTTAGCTAAATGTGACACATGTCAAAGGAACAATGTGAAATACTAAATACCTTCGGGGAATTACAACTTCTATTGATCCCTAGGATGACAATTACATGGATTTATTGTTGGCCTTCCTAAATCCAACAATAGATATGTTATTGTCATGGTATTTGAATTCCTTTCCAAATATGAGTAATTTTTTTCCACGCATCACGCATTTACACCATCCATTGTTTCTTAAGGATTAATGTATCAGATTTTTAAATCAAAGTGATTTTCTAACCTTGGTAAAAAAATTGTGAACACACCTTATGAAGCATCAAGTAGATCGACATCACTCCAAGTGTTCTTTTGAAAAGGGTCATCATTATGTGTACATAATCTATCCCCCTCTCGATTTGAACTTGTGATCTATTAGGAGGAGACACATGTTTTTAACCATTAAACCTATTAGGCCCACTAAAACTATATTTCAGTTATTTTGAATAGTATTTTATGGCTCGTTCCTGTTACATATAGATCTTCACCAAAATATGATAATGAATGAATATGATAATGAAATGGAAGTCCATTGTTAATTTTTCTCTTTGTTAAATTAATTATGGCAACTAGGGGTACATAATGTTACATTGTTTTTTCCCCGGATGGGGTGACACGCGGAAAAGAGGAAGTGCCACCTGGACTCGCACTCAACGTTGGTTTAATGGCTGATGGTCGCCACCCACACCTCTGCATTAACTCTGATGGACGGCCATAGCAGAGGACAGACGACGGAGGTACTCCTCCCTCGCGCGACAATTAACCCCCCATGCGCGCAAGAATTCACCACTGTTATGGATGGATGAGGGATTCGGCAGTTTGATTACGGTTTTTATTTTGAGCCCGAGCAGCAGAGGAAGGCTCCTGGTGCGGCAGCGACATGGTCACTTACTGCCTTCTATCTGCATTCTGAGAAGATTTTCCAGGGCTGGTGGCTTCTTTGTGGGTCTCAACAGAGTTGGCTTGCCTGCGCTCAGCACTTGCATCCGCTCTCGAGTTGGTTCTCTTCTAACTCATCTCTGCATTTGTTTGGTATTTGCTCGGGTACAATGGTAAGGAGACGAGGAAAACCTCGATGGGGTTCTGCCTGGGAAGCGCACAAAGCGCAGAGGCGCCGGGAGGAGGAGCTTGAACGGGCCTTGGCTCTGGACTCTTCCATTCTCAGGAAGAAGGCACGGGTTGAGAGGAGGGAGATGCTCAACGCCATTGTGGAGCAAGGAGCTGGCTGTAGCAGAATTGAGAAGGAGACCGCGCCCACGGATTTGTTTTCAGGTTGTGTTGTGGAGGAGGACCTTTCAATTGGGGACCTGCCATGTGATGAGCAGCCAAGCGCAACGGAGAAGCTCAGCAAGCAGGACAACAAGAGCACCCCGACTAAGGACGACGACCTTCCTGGCTGCGTGGTAGAAGAAATCCCATGGATGGGGGACCTGCAAGCCACAGATGATGAGAAGATGATGAAAGCAGAGACGGTAACGGTGCAAAGGAAGTTTGTGGTTGGCATTGGCGACACTATGGAACGGAAGAGTGCTCCTCCTAGTGGCCTGGGTGCCGGAACGCATGGTCCTCTCCTCAGCGATGAACACCTGGCCTTGGTGTTCGAGCTCCGTAGCCACAACGCGGACTTGGAACACAGGGCTCTCATCATGGGCCAGCATATAGATCTGCTCCTTGACGCGCTCTCCGGGGCTCCAGCTCAGCGTAAGTGCCCCCTGTGCATGCAAACTTTTGCCATCTCGGCGGGAACTGGTGGGAGCGACACGTCACCGGGTGCCTAGGCTATCATGTTTTCCAGGTTCTTAGTTTTTATGTGTAATTGCTTTAGGTTTATCTGGACCACTGGCATCTGTCCTGGTTTCCTACGGGCAGGACAGATGCCTCTTTTCTTAATGTATTACTGTATAACTGCTAGATGTTTCCCAATAATACTGGTTTATCTTTTGGTGAATGTAGTCATGAAACTGGTTATTTTGTCAAAGTTTTGAGATAATATAATATAGCAGATACTACACCTTTTTTATTTAAAAAAAAAAATGTTACATTGTTTTTTGATCAGATAAGCAACCATCTGGTTGATCCCACACTGTCCTTTCCCGCCAATTGTGCTGTCAAACCTGATGTATCCCTCTTCTCCCCACTCAATACCCCATGAATTCTTTACGATAATGTAGTCCGTTCCTTGTTCGCTGCCAAAACCAACTGCTACAACGCCATGATTAATATTGGTTCC